>QBDW01004910.1:0-120193 GCA_003261595.1 Maconellicoccus hirsutus
TTATTTTGTTACTTCATTTTGTGATAATGGATGAACTTGGGAAGATTAGAAAGGTAAGGACGGGGTGGAAATTTATTGTTATATTGTAGAACAGTGAAAGAAAAAAGGTATAAAAGGTACGATGTCATTAAAAGACTGGGTACTTTTTATCGATTTGCGATAAGTAATAATGTTAGAACACCTGCTTTTTTTTCGTCTCCGTTCATCTTATACACAACAAAGTAGGTAAATTCAATTTTCTTCATAATGCAAATTTTTTTTTCGCCAATACGAATCGAAAGCAAGTAGTTTGAAAATAATATCACATTAGAATAAGACAGCTATATCTACATCAATAATGTTCGAATGATTCGAGAACTCTTTTTTCTCCACTGAAGTGCGTATTGTGAATTTATACTTGTGAAGTGAAAGGGGTAACTTTTCTTAAGGGTTAATTAAGGATATAAGGATTTTTATCATGTATCATTTAGACGAGTATGTCCTTGGGGGTTAAATTCTGATTAAGGAATGGAAACTCGTAATGGGATTGAATATGTACTTTCACGTTTTCAGACTGACAAACGCTGATTTGAACTACAGACTGTTGCTTGTTTTTTAATAACTTGAAGCTCTGTAAATCATTGATATAACCAAATGATATTTAAAATTCTAAAATATAATTCTCTCGGTCGATATTTTTATTCAAAACGAGGGAGATATATTGAAAGCATGTAATTTCAAGATCCTCAATGTATTACCAACCAGGGGTTTTTTCGCTTCGGGTGTTATCTGCTCGGCTTAATCTTTAAAGAGGCTTTTAAAAGTATGCATTTTATTCGGTCGTATTCTCGAAAAGCCATTTTCTTCTTTTCTCCCATTAATTTTCGTATCCGTTTTGTAAACGTGAATCATCACATCGACAAATCACCGATCACCGCGAGAATTACTCAGATTGGCGTATTTTTTCAAAATACCGTTATTACATCGAGAATCTCATCGTTATTCTGAAACCGTAGATGAAAAATTTCGCGGTTGTAATTTATTAAACGTGAGAAAGAAAGAGTTAAAAGTACCGGCGTAAATCTGTCGAAAAAACATCTCATATACGATATTTCGAAAACAGAGAGCCGAAAATTTTGAAAGGAACCGTCGAAAAAAGAAAATTAAATTTTCCTCGAATCAAATATAAACCCGAGTCGCCGCGTAATTATTACTTTTTTAAATGCTATTCGCGAAACAATCACATCAAAGTAAGAAAAAAAGCAGTTTCATTTGTTCTCGATGGCAGCAGCGTGTTATTTCAAATGAAAATATTTAATATTTCAACTTTTTCGCTTTCTCGTGAAGCTCGATAGGCCTTTCGCGCAATTTAAACGTAATGGGTTCTTTCGTTTTAATTTAAAGGTTACATTTTTTACTCTTTTGTAAGGGTTTCACTTTGCGAAAATTTCCACTTTTTTCGTCATATTTGTTTTTACTTTTTTCTCCTTTCGGCGTAATATCCTTCTCGAATAAACATTCGCGTCGTAGAGTTAAATTCGTCTTCGTATACGCGTTGAAAAAATAAATATGGAGCGGACGCGACGTTATACGACGGACTTTCATATACGACCAGCAATTTTCCTACATGAAATCGAATACACTTACATTAGTATTTCACCAGCGAGAAAAAAAAAGATTGGAAATCGCGACCTTTCTTTCGCCTCGATAAAATATACGACACTATGAGGTTTAAATGATCGTATCATTCAATACGTCTCGGTGCGTTCACGAGTTGAAAAATTTTCCAAAATTGAAAACCATCTTGAAAATGACCAAAAATTCGATATCCAGACGGTGTTTGTAATCGTCGGAAAAATACAAATTTTAAAACAATCGGTCTCCACGGATGTACTATATTTAATGATGGTTAAAACTTCACTCGACAATGCGCGATGTACCGTCGTGGTTTTTCGAATGATAAAAAAGAGAAAAATAACATTAGGGGGAACTTGATAAACTTGATAATCGCATTACGCGTGTCTCGTCCTTTGCCTTGTACACGTTCGTTTATAAACGACCCAAAAATTAACCGCGCCAATTCGAAAAACTTAGTTACTTTGTACAATGCTAATGGCCGTTTAACCCTTGGAGCGGTGGTAACCTCGTTTAAAGTAAACCAGACAAATACGCGATATTTGTACGACAACGTTTCTGTTTTAGCGACACTTGGGATATGATACCCGCAAGGGTAAGTCAAGCGTCTGCAGTTTTTTCAATTACATATGTAATTCCGCTTTAGGTTTTCTTTCATTTTCAAATAACTTAAATGTCAATACGTTACATATGCTTTGCAAAAAATGCCATTCGATGTACCATGTAAATCAATTCGAAGAACCGATTCGAATACAAATAGGGTACATGAATCAATATCGTGTGCGGTTATGTGCCCAATATATACGTGGTTTTTCATTGTGTATCATTGATTTCGTTCAATTATACCGCACAAGTGTGTTAATAAAGGAACGAAGAGGAGGAAAAACATTTGGAGAACGTTTTAGCTCCAGGACACGCTACTAATTCAATTAACTCGTTAATACGATAACTCGTCAATTAAAAATTGAAAACGATTCGCGAATTGAGTAATTCATCAGTACGTCTCATTCATTAAAACCGCCTTCGCGACGATTCATAAATGTAATTCAATTGGATGATGTTTCAAAGAACCTGGCGATGAATATTTTTCAAAGTTCAAGTTGTCATTTTAAAGCAGCGAAGTATCTAAGTTGGTATTTTTGTTTCGCCAAAGCGTTAATAATTAGTTAAATGAAACTTTTAGTCGATTAATTTTTTAGTAGGTTCATTTTGGTACAGACTAAAATATCTTTTGGAAAACAAAAAAGTAGAAAATTTTCCATAGAAATTGAAAAAATTCTCCATTTTAATCTGTTTTAAAAACTCATGTTTATAGTTAAAGTAAATTTTCATATTTTCGAAAAATGTATCAAAAATCAAGTTTGTCCAATGTTGATGAAAACTTGGTTGGGAAAGGAAGGAGAGGGGAGAGGGTAAACATGTTCTTTCCTAAACTATTTCTTTAAATTCGAGACGATCACCTTCAAAAGTAATCTAGTTAAGAAATGCTGCCTAATACTTAAAATTTTTACTCTGATGAATGTTATAGTCTTTTATCGAAAATTAACCATTTTTAACAAACTTTCGAACTAGAAATTTTCGACTTCGTAAAAACAACATTTTTCGTAGTGAATTCAACGAAATGACGTAAATGAATGATGGGCACGGATGGTATACATTTTATAATTCATGATGTACTGAATGCATCAGCGAAGTTCAAATAACCTTTATTAAAAATTGAAATTTCCAGCGTTTCGAAAACACACTATTTAAATACTATTAAGTAGGTTCCACCTACGAAGCATATACGCCCTTCTTTTTTTTTGTGCCATTGAAAATAACAACGTTATTCGTGGTTATGATTTTTTTAAATTTTTTATCCTTCGGTCACTTTTCGAATGACTTATTTGACGTTGAAGCGTTTGCGTGAGTAATTTATCTTATTTGAGGTAGAAATTTTTCATATTTTTTTTTATAAATCACCTCCATAACGTGTCTAGAAACAAAACGTAAAAAGAAAAATTGCATCATGTAAGTACTCAAAAACCCCCCTTTTATTTCTCTTTCCTGAGGGAAAAAAACGTGAAAAAAATTGTACCAGAATTTCAAACTCCATAACCCTTAATCTGGCATGAAAAAATATCCGTACACAAATTAACCTGACAAACCTTTTAATAAATTTGCTTTTAAGCTGCACTTACACCGATGGGTATCTATGGTTGTAATTTACAACTTTATACACTTACGTTGATGGTGTAACTACGTCGGGTTATCCGACAAAGGTGTAAGATAAATATGGCGATTTTTTTGCCGTTCCGTTCTCAATGTAGTTATGTCGTGCAGCAAATTCAAGGAACGTATGATATATTCGCCGGAGCTATGTTCTGTGCTAATAATCAGGCACGTATTTAAGGAGGCTGAGGGGCTATGGCCCAAAGCAACGAAATTTAGAAGCGGCAAAAAAAATTAAAAATTAAACAAAACACGATCAAAACACATTTTAAAAAATAAAAAACTGAAAAATTTCTAATTTTGGATCAACAATTTTAAAAAATTAAAAAATTGGAAATTGTGTTAAAAATTTAAAAAAAAACGATTTTTGAAAAATAAAAAATTTTTTAATTAAAAATTGTGCCTCAAAAAAATTGAAAACCAAGCCCCTTGATTTTTAAAAAATTGAAGAATTAAACGAAACTATAATTAAAACAAAATTTAAGAAATCAACATGTGTTGAAAAGAGTAATTGGGAAAAAGTCTATTCCTAGAACATCGTTTGATAGAATGACGATAAATCGTTGGAGACCTTTAACAAATGCGTGTCAAGATAGCCGAAGAAACTAAGAGGATGAATATGAGTAGATGACACGTGTACGTTGCACAATAAAGAAAAATTCCATAATGAAAAACGAAAAAAATTTTCCAAGTGATGGTTTCTTTCGATTGCAAATTATGCTCTTGTCTTTCATGATATTTTCGTACAATCAATGTGAAATTTTTGATCACCTTGTGGTATTTTTTCAATTATATGCAAACGATTAATCAACAATATTTCCAAATTTTTTTACGCATTTTTTTCTACCGAAAAAATCAAATTGGCTCAAAAAATGAGAACTGATTCTCTAAAGTACGAAACGAAAGGTCTTTAGAATTGACGTATTTCATCTTACTCTAACTTTACCTAATTACACCGACGGCGACGTTTCCAAATTGACAAGGTAAATAAGGTGGAAACCTACAATGTATTCATCGTGAGAATCTTTCATCAAATATGCATTATCCTTGCAAAAAAAAAAAAGAAAAGAGGTACACAATCAATAAACTGTAGGATAAAAGTTTCGCGTCACTTTACTCGGTATTCCCAAATGTACAAAACACATTGAAGTCATAACCCCTTTTCGTCGACTCGATGCAAAACAGCATAAAATTGAAAAGAAATTTATTCGATAGCGATGTTTTGGTGGAATTCTATTCTCGTCAATTTGAAATACAAAGTTGCGTCGCATAAATTGAAGCCGATATAACGATAAATTTTTTCAACTTTTACATTAATTGAAGTTGCGCACCGTTGCGGTAGGTAGTTTGGTACTAGTACGAAATACATTCTAACGAAACTTTAATCAGGAGGTACGTAATTACGATGGAAATCACGTTTTGTTGTTAGCATCAGCAGGTGACGGCGAAGGCAGGAAAACTGCATTAGCGCTGATATACAAGTTATGCGGTATTAAACGTCATTTGGACGAAATTTTAAACGACAGATTGGCGCTTTAATGCAGGGTGTTTTCCTTTTTTCTAGTTCCGAATTCGACCCCGTGCAGCTTTAATATCGAAATGGACATTCGAATAACTTTCATTATGATTATTAATTATTTGCGAGGCAAAAAGTATACACAAGATGGCGATGATTAATCACGCTCGACCGTTATTTTCGCTACAATAGATTCATTCAACGATGGTAAAAATCTACATGAAAAATGACGTCCACATTTTGTTTCGGGTAATTTACTAATTTCAACTTCGTAGATGTTCAACGTCTTGCGAAGTTCAGTTGGAGTTTCGTTGAATTTTTTCCTTTGATTTGGTCTAAAATCGATGATAATTTAACGAATTTATGATTGAAAGTCGAAAAGTATAAAGAACAACGCGCATAAAAAATTTAAATATGTCGATATCAAGAAAATTATTTCCAACTGAAATATATCCAAGGATCAACTACTTTCTACTTGTCGTACATATCAACCAATTACATTTTAATGAGAATTTCCACGAACTTTTCTACCTCAAATGACTAATTAATTTTCTGAAAATACCTTTGCGATAAAAAATTACGCACGCTTTCGAAACGAAAAATCCAATAAATTATTTCAACGAAGATAAATTAAATTGAAAAAACGAAGTCTCAAGGCGACCTTACTGTTCACTTTTTTGAACTAGGAAATTTTTACAAATGTCACACAAGATAATAATGAAAAAAAGAATGAATACCTCTATATGACTTTGCAGTAATATTAAATGAAGGGACATGTCGAATATTTATTATCGTGATTCCGTATCCTCCTAATTGTAAAAAGAAAAAGAGACTCATATCCTTTTTTTTCAAAGGTTCAATTTAATTTAGCGTCATTTTAGCATTTTTATTCGATGAATTAATTAAAAGAAAACGTTCGTAGTTCTTTTGCGCCTTCGCAGGACATTAAAGGTGCAGGTACACTCACCGGGAATAAATGGCTATCGTTTACATGAACAGGATAATTACAAACGCCCGTTTTAGCAATTATCATTCTACTTATAAGATACACTACTAACGTATTCGTTATCTATGTTTCAACTAATTCGCACGTCAACAAATAAAAAACCTATTATCACGCCTTTAAAACAATAGGTACTTAAACAGTATGTTGGCGTATTTGAATAACTAAGTGTTTTAATTGAGTGCCACCTCGAATTACATTAAAATTAATTCTACGTATCAAAACTTCATTAAAAGACAGTATACGCATATTATAGCGTGGCCGAAAAATCAAATAATAAAAATAAGACAATATGCAAATAAAGAACACCTACAAGGTTCGAGAAAATCGAATAAAATTCGTACAAGTAGCTCAAATTTGATGAAAAACTCGCTTAAAAAATCTTAAAAATTGTCAAAATTTCATTAAAAATGATTAAAATTGCTAAAAAATACACAAAATTGTCAAACGGCTGTTAAAATTCTTCCAAGTAGTTCAGTACTATTCAAAATTGCATAAAAATTAAACAAAACAATTAAATTGATAAAAGATCTGGTTAAAATTGCACGAAAACTGCCAAAATGATGTTGAGATGGTTCAATCGCAAAAAGTCGTCAAAATATTGCTAAAATCGTTCAGTATTCGCACAAAATTACAAAAAGCTATCGCAATATTGATAAAATAGCTTAAAATTGGTAGAAATTTGTTTAAAATTGCACAAAATGTTGTAAAAATTTGCTGAAGTTGTTCAATAAATGCTTAAAATTGCATAAAAAAAGTCAAAATGTTGTTAAAATAGCCTAACATAGATCAAAACTTGTTTAAAAATGCGCAAAATTGTCAAAATGTTGTTAAAATAGGTTAAAGTTACAACATTTTGACGATTTTGCATACTTTAAAGCATTTCTAAACAAATTTTGATCGATTTTAAGTTATTTTAGCAACATTACAACTGTTTTTATGCAATTTTAAGCAAATGTTTGACAATTTCAACGGATTTTAACAATATTCTGACAATTCTGCATACTTTAAAGCACTTTACATAAATTTTGATCGATTTTACGCTACTTTGGTGACATTTCAACTGTTTTTATGCAGTTTCAAGCAAATATTGAACAACTTTGAGCAACTTTAACGGATAATCGGGGTTTTGGGTATTTTAGTGGCTATCACACGAAGAAAGGCGACAAAGGCGACCAGCGCATAGAAGCGGTACATTAATTAGGTAATGATTTAACTTTCACCGAATATTTATGAATTATAAGGCTTTGCGCATTAATTGAGATAAACGATCAGTGTATACATACAACGAATGGCTCGTATAATAAAAATGCGCCAACAAACGACACAATATAATTTTTATTCGCTTCATCACGGCGTAATGGCGGAATGTCTGATTGCAATGCGTTTTCGCGAGCGTAAAAAAGACGTCGGCGTGCTTGGTCAATGATGCATCGTGGCCGAGTTATTTCGTTTACGCGTGAGAGTTGAAAAAAAATCGGAATACGCGAAAGGCGAGAAGAAATTCATCTCGAGAGATGTCCAGATCGTAACATTGATTCTTAGGACGCGTCATTTTTTGATGATGTAAAAGGCATCTAGAGGTCCATGATTTTAGGTAAGGATATGTGAAATTGGCCGTGTCTAAAGAGCAAACGACTAAATGAAGTGGTTTTTTCGATTTGATTAGAAGCTCGATACTATTTCAATGATCCATTACCGAATCGTCGCATTACCATGCGTATACTTTCACGAGAGACCACATATTGAGTGAATTATCGATACTGCGGTGTGATTTTCAGCGTCGCTCGAGTTCAAATCGATAATCGGTTTCGTGAGTAAAATCGTTCAAAAAATGCCTCCCTGATTCAGTGACGCGTAAAAGTGTTGAAATTGTTGACCACATTTCTAATTTCAACTAATCATTTAGGTTTCTTGGTTATGTAGACTGAGTTTGATGAATATTTGACTAATGGACTTTATTCTTCTCATCAATAAAATTAAATAACGAAGTGTTATTTTTGCTCATCCTTGTTTTCGTTCTTTGAAATTTATTTTGATATTGAAACACCTGCTTTGGAATCTTCTAGATGACAATTTTTTCCACATTTATTTGTCTTTTTTTCTTATCCTCCACAGAAGATTTTTCTGCTTCACTTTTTCATTCTTTTTTAATAAAGTTTCTAAAAAAATATTACAAAATATTTAAGATAGAACGGAAATCTAAAAAAAAATGAAAAATACCTAAACGCAGAGAGGAGAAAGCATTTCCCAAATAGCATTTCCATTTCGATACTAATTTCGATTTCGATGTATCAATTTCAAGGCTTCGATTTTAATGCGTCGACGTCAGTATTTTCATTTTTTTAACGTTTCCCAACATTTGTAAATTGCGATTTCGATGTTTTGATTCATACTATTGAGATTCGTTCAATCGATTAATCGAAATCGGAAAAAATCGATTTTCCAATTACCTGAAAAATCAACCAACTAATCGATTATTTCATAAAAAATCGATTTCTAGTTTTTTCAAATTTTGTCAAATTTTTTGATTTTATTATTTTTTTTTATTATTTTCAATTTTTCATTTCGTTTTCTTTTCTTTTCTAAATTTCTAATCAATTTTGTTACTTGTTCTAAGATTTAGAGATTTTCAAATAAAAATTCTGTAGTGTGAATAAATTTCAGCCGTTTTTATTCATTATTCAATAGACCAAGGAAAAATATTAGCCATTGAAAAAATGTTGAAAAATTGGTCGATTAATCGATTATTCGATTTTTTTTACGATTACAACCGATTAATCGGTTTTTGAAAAAAACGAAATCGGTGTAATTGATTTTTCCCAACACTATTGATTCCATTTCGATAATTCGATATTTCAATACATATTTTTATGTATGTATTTCAAGCAAGACACAAATATTGATTATGATGCTTTGATTTCGTTATTATAATTTCAACATTTCAGATTAAAAATCAATCAAATTTCTCCTCCCTTCTACGCAACAGTTTAAGATACACTTCGATCTAAGTTCTTAAACCCACACAATTTCTATTGACCGAATCTCGCCTTACATAAATCGTTCCGATTTTTACCAAAATTTCATAAAAACCCCTGAAACCGATATTTTTATTTGCGAAGCATTTCAATTTATACATTTCATCGAAACATTATCGACAAAAAAAACGACGATAAAAAAAAAGAAATAATAAACATCCCATCGTTGTTTTTTCCTGCGCTGTTTTCCTTCACAAACACGTCTACACTTTGTATGTGTATCCGAGCGTTTGATACTTTTGCGACGAAATACACATATTCAAGGTCTCAGCAAAAAAGAACGAAGAAATTCGGCAATTTGTCGAAAATTCGAGACATTTATTCATCCCGAGGGATTACTCGGTTACGCAAGTCTCGCTAATTGATCCATCCATTATGTTGGTTTTATTCTTTCGGTGCTTTCTCACTTCTAAGAGATTCGCGACGACCGACGAGCTTCTAATATTTCGAAAAATTTACTCAGCGGCGGAATTTCGAACAAACGTGACATTGGCGTCTTGGTTTTTTGGATTATTATACCATTACGTCGCGCACGTACGCTGTTTTTTTTTGCATTGTTTTCATACACACTACGGACCCTTTTATAATTACATTTGTGACCGGGCGTTTACATTATGCTATAAATTAAGATACCAACAATAGGTAATGATATCACGATCGGCAATTGTCGGGTTAAGATGTTAATTCAAAGAATTTCCGATGAGCTTGATAATTTCATCATCGTACGATGCGTTCGTAAAATAATATTTCTAAAAAACACAAGGTTATTTTTTCTGTATGGGAATTTGACCTTTTTTTTCACCATCATACAAACATGTTCAGAGTTGAGTTATACGCGCCATTTATTACATAAAAAGTATCATCGTTCTTTAAGGGCGCATGTTTTAAGTCTTAAGACGAGTGTGAATAATTATAAAATAATCAGTCACTCGTATTCATCAAGTGGCACGTGTCACCCATGTCTTACGTAGCATTTTATCTCAATTTAACTGTCCGTGCAACGTGTAATGTTTCATGAAAAACAAAATGAACCTATGCTGGTGTATTTTTTCGCTAAATTTGTATCAAAAAGAGTTCCAGAAGGTAAGTAGTAGGTACCACTTTTGATCAAATTACTTTGATGTTTGGATACTTTGATCCACGATTTCTGATTCATCATGGGATCTTACCCTTGAAAAAAAGATCTAGTTTAAAATTACATTCGTACAATTCGACGAAAAAATATCGGCCGATTTGCGGCACCTGAGATGTAACTTTTAATGGCTAGAAGGAACGAACGTGGTGTATTAAAGATGTAACACTTGTTCCATTGAAATTTAGACTCGCTATTGTGCGTCGTGAATGCGAACCGCAGCATGGTGTTGAGAATACGTTGATATAGCTTTATTTAAGGTTCGATGTTGACCTTTAAGAATGGTTGTTCATTTTGACACACTAGATAGTAGGTACGGCGTAATAGAGACGAGAGGAGAATCGCGCACTAAATAAAAGAAATAAAATAATACGCAGCATTGAAGTGTCTATGACATCGAATATGATTCGTCGAGTGAAGATTTATTGAAACGAGAAAATATATCGAGAACTATACTCATATGTAGTATCGCGTTAGGGCTGAACCTCAAGAAAAAAGTATCACAAACTATTCGTATATGCTGCATAACGATATACTCATTATTTGGTGTTTTTGTTTCAGCGCCACCTCTCAGTAGATTTTTTTGTTGGCGCTATGGTTTAATTTTTAATGCTCTCGGGTGTGGTTACACAGTATTGTGTTTTTAACTGATACACGCCGGTAATGTTTACATTATACTTCATTTTTAATTTGTAGGTAAAAATATTCGAAGCAAATTTGTTATCAGGGTGTCGTTATAACGTTGTGACGTTAAGAACTATTCAAAGTGAAAAAAAAACTTATCATTGTGTAATTTAATAAACACGTTCGCTTCGGTGTAAATATTTGCTTTTCTCGAGTTTATTGACGTCGTTGGAAAGGAAGTTACCTCATTTTCCAACCAAGGTGGTTTTTTCATTCTAAAAATTATTTATGAAATGATCGCCATTTTCGGGTTGAAATTTCTGTCCGATATTGTCCGGCTTTCAGTGGAAATAATTTCCTATTTGTTTAGTCGAAGATTCAATAGGAAATTGTCTTCTAAATGTAGAATTGATATTGATTGTTGGTCGAATTTTCCCGAATTGGGTGTCAGTGGCGTTAAAAGGAATCTTTTGCCCAAAAACAATAAAATTTGCTTTACCTCCTCTCCCCTTCACAAAAAATCCGCATTTTGAAATTGGCAACGAAATTCAAAATGGCTAACATCTGGTGGCGCTGTGACGAAACACTTGAAAACGGGATACTTGAACTATAGTATGCGAGGAAATTGTAGTTTTTAAATTTTTACTCGAAAACGACAGAACTTGAGAAAATTTTTCATCTTTCATATGTAATTTGAAGAAAATTAAATTTCCTATTTTTTGATATGAAAACAATTAGTACATTTTGACCATTTTACGGTTGTTAAGCTCATTTTCTTTTCACTGATTTTCAGCTTTTTTCAATATTTTGCAACTTTACATTCAAATTACTTCAAGATTAAGCTAGAAATTCAATTTTTTGTAACTCTCGAATTTACAGAAAATTGCCGTTAAAAAGAGAAAAAAATCCTACAAACTCGAGATTTACAAAAAATTCGAGGGAATTTTAATGCAAAGTTGCAAAACGTTAAAAAAAGCAGAAAATCGGTACGACCTTACAAATGGTCAAAACGTGATTATTTTTATATCAAAAAATTGGAAATTTAATTTTCTTAAAATTATGAAAAATGAAAAATTTTCTAAAAAAAATTGCTTTGGTTTTTTGTTTTTTTTTTTAGAAGAAATGAATTTTTTCTGCATGAATAAATTTCTCACGAATTTTTCTAATTGAACTAAAAAAACAGTTCTAAAATTTTCCGCCACCTTTAAAAAAATGTAATTTTGGAAATTTTCAACACAGGTTATGAAATTCGGTAAATTCGGCTCTTCGTATTATTAAGCATATCACACAGGCAGTTCAAAAATTATCACTACAAAATAAATGATCGACATTATCGATATCTCTATTACATTACCAATACAAATATTGGTTACAAAAAGTAGGCGTTGTTCCGATAAACGAATTTCCTATCTGATGATTCGATGAAAAATAATTTCCCAAGTTTCATAATGAAATTAGACGGTGAATGTGAAATTTCAATAAAAATTATCTCGGAAAAGTTACTCGTCACTTGGTTGCTGTACCCTCTATTATGCGCGATTGATTTCCACCTCATTTCGCCCAAAGTTCGCTTGAATTTTGAGGCGAATTTTTAAAAACCTCGACAATTACCTTTGTTGTAAAAATGACGGGAAAAACTGACGTTAATAAAAGTCCGATAAATTGTAAGTGTTAAGCTTTAAAAACTTTTCCCCACGAGTCGACGATACGAAAAAAATATCGAAAAAATTAAGAGTTTACATTTGGTCGATTGCTACGAAAACTGGCGAAATCGGCTTATAAGAAAGTTGCGGTCGCGTGAAAAGTTGGTAAAATTTTTACAGTAATAAGGAAAAGGAGAGAAAATTTTCCCAATTAAGGTCCATATCGTAGTTAATGAAATTTTTTACAGCGATCGTAACTAAACGTTAAATATTTTCATTCATTTAATTAGCAACAAATTGTGGACGATTTAAAAGAAAAGCTCGTGCTGTTTTTGGCATCCGCTCGGTTAAGTACCTGTTGCGCGACGTTGCCACGTATCGAGATCTTGGCGGATTTTTAAGAAATATCTATGAAACATGATAATGTAAGGCGACTCGTGACATGTATGTATCATGTATTTGAACAAAAACATGCTCGAAGAAAACTCGGTGAGATTTTTTCCACATTCTCGTAAAAATAAAACGCCATATTTTCCGCCGCATGTGACGTGATAAAAATTATCTCGCAATATCGCTTCTAAACATTTGGAAAAATTCTTTGAAATTTCGACAAACGATAAAAAAAAACATTACGTTAGCAGGCAAAAAGCTCGAGGAAATGATGCTTTTATGGAAATCTGCCGAATAAAACAGTTTCCTCGTGTATGATGTATACGTAGGGAACATACGCGTAACCAAGCATAAAATTAATCCTCGTTCCACGACATCGTACCCATTTGAGTTGGTTTTCATCTGGTACTCATACACTATACGATGCTCATTCAACACGTACCTAACACCAATCGTTTTTCGCCTCAATTGTGAAACCGTCGAAAGAAGAGATGAGTAGCTCGACGAAAAATACCTCGTTAAATTTACCCGAAATATAAGGGTTTCGTATTTCAAATAATTAAAAGACTCCAACGGCTCGATTGTCTGACACCATTTCACAATCTTGATCACACGACAAGTCATATTCGAAAATCTCTCCGGTTCCCCGCCGTCGTCATTAATCTAGCTAAAAATCAACTTGAATCTGGGGACATCCGAAATTCGATGACTTTTTTTCACAAATCCCATTCGGAGTACTCCGCATAATATCGGAAGTACTTCGAATACATTTTATACTAGAAATGTTGATAATTTTTTTTTTTTTTAATAAAAACAAAGTTGAAATGAGTTTTTTATTTAAAAAAAAAAATTGTCGAAAATTATAAGCATATTTTCTAAGTAGGTAACAAAAACCAAACGTATTTTTATTTCTATTATTTTTTAAGAAATCAAACCAAAAGTCAAGTATTTTTATTTTTTAACTTTCCATTGATGGCATAAATTTTTTTTCAGAAAAATCTGAGTAATGTTACTTTCATTTTATTTATTTTTTTTATTTTTCTTCATTTTTTAAGACAAAATAAACCATCAGAAGAATTTGATTTAATTTTGTTTTATATTCCAGTATTGTATGGGAAAAGCCTAGGGAGCGGCAAAATTCAAGTCCACCTCTACCCAGAGTGAAGTTGAATAAAAACATTGGAGGTACATAATTTTAGAAGCTACACATTAAATAATTGTCATACTACTTTTCAACTTTTTTAAAAGGAATAGATATAAGGAGGGAGCAACTAATTCCACCTTTATCACTTACATGTTAAAATACCTCTCGCGAGCTAAATGAACAGTGCATCACCAAATTCAAATATCACTAACTACAAATCTGATAATACATTTGAGCAACTAACCTTTATCCAAATTCCACAGCGCTCTATCCGCCACCAGGGATTTCCCAATCAAGCCATTGATCCGAAGTACGCATCTAGAACAAAGAAAAGCGTTATTATTATCTGACAGTAAAATATAATGGACGATGGCGGACTTCAGATATAAGATAATTCAGAGAATTCGCATTCTTCAACACATCACGTGTAATTTCACCTCCATAAATTACCACAATAAAACACATCTTTATATATGAATATTCTTGTAAAAATTCAAATAATTTATACTTTAATTAGGTCAACGAGAAAACATTTAATTACATATGAAGAATGAAAACACTCGACAAACAAACCTTTAATTTCATCAAAACCTCTGGTGTATGGTACATTTGCGCGCCGCACCACCAGCTACTGCTGGTCATCACCATAACTTGTCTAACTTTAGGCCATCGTCATAATCATAATTACGAAATACAATCGCGAAAAACATATGGTCATTAATTAATTAAATATATCTGAACAAAATGAACGAATCTAATACACAACATCAAAAAAAAAAAACACCGGCACAAGAAATCTTGCACAGACACGGCAACGACAGATTTTAATTTCGACTCTACCACTATCTCGGGTCTAAATAATGTATCTTCACGGAATTTTCAAGAATTATTCTTAAACTTTTTGAGAGTATGTTAAAACGTATGAATTTCCCTTATAAACTGATGAAAATTGGCATATAACTAGTTTTTATTAAAGGTAGGAATTCTGTGCGTTTCGTTGTCACTAAAAGATTTTACCTTTTTCCACCTTGATCCTTTTTCCTTCGCTTCAGCTATCTCAACGCGGCGCGCAAATTAAACACAATTTCCCATCGCTAACTTTTCCGAGACTTCTACATTTCAAAGCTTTTGATAACGCGAAAAAAAATACCTCGTCGAAAGAACTTTACGTACGTTTTAACCACATACGAGCAATTCGCTACTTTCCTTCGGGCGATACTTTGTAAATCGCTATCTTTCGCTTCGATAAAAAATCATTTTAATTGCGATCCGAACATACTCGTGTTTTTTCAACGTCTGTGTATTGAATTACCACACGAAGTAGCATTTATACGTATTAATGATTAATCTATTATAATGGCACTGTACGGCAGTTCGCGGAAAATACATCAGCGACCCCGAGAATTAAGACCAGGCTTTTATCTCGAATTGCTTCTGTACCGGAACGTTTTCGTGTCCCAACGCGAGTATTATTTCTCTCGTTCGTAAACCATTAATAAGGACGAGTGTCATTTTAACGTACACGATGTGAGTTTATATTGCTACAAGAATTAACGCACAATCTCGACTAAAATCTTCGGAAATGGCCATCGATATTTTAACGTTTCGTTAAATTATTTCAAACGATCGTTTTCCCATTTAATTCAACGGTGAAAAAAACTCCCGACAGGATTTTACTCGATTCGTCGTAAAATTACTCCTTAATGTCTCCGTGAGATGTACTCGATTTATTTGTATTGTTTTTATTAGATTACGTTATATAAAATTGAAGTACACTGAACTAAAAAGAATCAATTCTTTAATCTCTTTTCCTCCAAACGGAACGCATCCCATATTAGCGTGTACGATCGAATTATAAAAATGAATTTCTTAAATCCCCAGGTAACGACCAGAACAGAATCTCAGATTATAGTTTACTTTCTTACGTTTCACAAATCTGCCACTTATCAACAAACATGACATACGTGAGTCCCAACCCGTTGTTAAAATTCTCCTCGAAGACATTAACTGTCACGCAACACGACAACGTACCAAGAAATCCTTTTTGTTTTGCCAAAATTTCCTAATTCAACTGAGATAACGCATTTAACCCGAGCCCTGATGTAAGCCCAAGGAAATTAATTCAAATCAAATATATCACAGTTTAAAACAAACTACAATGCAGAAACACACCGAATAAACTGAAGCAAGCGTACAATGTTGATAATTCGGATAACCCTTAATTTATGCGAATTAGAAAATGGCGAAAATTAACGTAAATTGTGAAAATATCAAGATCTTTATTTAAAATTTTCTAGAAAGGTCTCTTCAACACTTTATAAAACAAGGAGTGGAGGGGAGAGAGGGGTCCAATGATGAAAAATTTAAAAAGTCACCCCCCTCCTTATTTCAAAAAGTTGCTTACTAACCATAGTAATCATAATTCTGTCACCAAGCTGCGTTCTGTGATGAACTTTTCAGTGACTGATTTTGGAAAAATAGAAATTGTAACATTCATGATCATCAATTGAAATTTAAATGTCAAGTGGTGTTTCTTACACCTTCCTCTATGCAATAAAATACCCTTCATTTTTCTAAAATAGAGCCATCGGTAGCGGTGGAATAAAATTGAGCATAGGGAGGAGGGGTCAATTCGACAGAGAGGTAAATTTTCCTTCAAGTAAAACAACGATAACATGTCATAGATGACAGGTCATTGTTATGTTGACATATCATGATCATGGGTACTATACTATACGATGACAAGTCACTGTCATGGTGACATGTTATTGATTAACATGTAATAGGTAATGACTTGTTATGATGAACATCATTGGAATGATAAAGTGTCACGGTCATGAGTGACATATGATCATGTCTCATGTGAGGATAAGTCAGGTGATCATTTTTTTTCCTCTCAAAATGTGTTAATCGTAGCATATTCATGTTTAACGAAAAATATAATTTCTTAGTTTCTTAACGTCGTCATCTAAAAAAACGTGCCGAGGTACATCGCTGAAATAAATACAGAATCTAAAAACAAGTTTAAAATCATCTTAGAACCTCACTCTTTACGTCAGCCAAACCGCCTAAATTACACCAATAAAAATCAAGACCACAATTCCGTTAAACTCACGAAAAACGCCGATAATTACGCTTCGAACAAATAAAATGGTTTTATTCACCTGACGTATGCTGTACAAGTAGCCTTGATCTTGCGCACGTTGAAGTTCACGACCTCGCGAGATCAAACAAGACGAAAATCACTACGGAGGAAGAACCTTTGACAGAAATGAACGTAATAAATATACCCAAGCTCTATTACCCTCTCATGGCTGTTTTGTTTTAAAACGCCAAAAAAAACAATAACGCGTAAAAAAATTAATTGGGTAATTCTGCACACCGATCGCTCCTGGTCGAGTACATTTTACTTTCGTTATTATCGAAGGCGTGTCCGTTAACGATTTACAACGCTGAGGTATTTTTTTGGCGCTAATCATTCGCGGTAACGCCGGCCAGCGAAATTGCGCCGAACATGATTCGCATTAGCAATCGCACACCGCTGCAACAAGTCCATAACCAGATGTTTTAAAACGCCACGTTACATGCGTCATCTTTACCATTTCACGTTTTCTAAATAATTACCCGTACTTTTTCATACATTGAAACCGGGCGCAAAAGTCGTGCCACTGAATTATTAAAAAAAAAAACATGCAACCGAGAACCGACAAGATGCAGATGTCGAATCGTGACAAAGGTTTAACTTCAATAAACTGAAGGCGCAACCATGTTGCCTTCGGTCATCTCGACACCGCGTTGTCGTTTAGTCGAAAAATTCTGCTGATTATGCAATATCGCTACCTACGCTTAAAAAAGCTTTATTACCGTTGCACGTTCCAAGTTCCACATCATCCGGTACCGATTTGTCACCGTTTAGCCGACAAACTCGCCGTTGACAGTTTTACGTGTATACTCGGTTTCCCTTCTTAATTATATCCGCCTGCGAAGGGTAAAATGTGAAAAAATACCACTTTTAACCCGCGCGTGAATATTTAAAAAAAATACGATGAACGCTACGAAAATATTACGTCAAAGCGTGCCCGCTACTCCACATAATCACACAAATCCTTCCTCGGTGGCGTATTTAAACGCCGAATTTAGACGTCGACATTTATGGATTACTTACGAAGGCTTTCACTACTTGTATATAACGCGTTATATAGTAATACGTAAGTTGGCAAGCGCTAAACTAAATGTACTATCACGAATGGTACAAGCCTCGGCTACACAGCTTATCAACGGATTATATTTCGTTGTGCTTTACAAACACTACATTCTGGCGCGCATTCCATTGGTGACGTTTCCATTATGTACAAATACACACGGAATGCGAAGCGACCAAATCAACCCCGAAAAAATATCACTTCTGGGTAATTCAGCTACTTATGTATGCTATGCCGAGACATTTCAAAAAAGATACATTCCTTGTGATATCCAAAATCAACACGTACGAATCCCTCAACCAAGTAACTTGATGATTTGGAAATCATGTTGAAGAAACCAACTGCCTAGTGACTAAGAATGTACAATTTTGTTATCGCTTCGCTCATGGAATTTCCGTAGTACCTATATTTTCCTTTGAAATATAGGTATTGAAACTTCCTAGAATGCCACCGAAATGTCACAGGAAGGTCGCAGGAAAGTCGTAGAAATATTTCAGCAATATTTTGGAAATACTTGAAATGTCACAGAAAGAGTGTAGGAATTTTTCAGCAATATTTTGAGGGCATTTGGAATGTCGTGGAAAGAACATCGGAAGGCTGTAAATTCTTTTCTTTGACATTTCCACCATATTTCAAATACCTCCGAAATATCGCTGAAATAGTTCATTGACCTTCCTGTGATACCACATTACAGTACCTCAATGAAGTTGAAAAAAGTTTCGAGGGTTTGAATTTGAATCCGAGTTGTTCCGTAAATTTACACGATTTATTTTACACCAAAATAACACGTAAAATATTGTAAAATAAGTGGTGTAAAATAATCAAGTTATTTTACTCTTGTAAAATAATGAAATTACGCTACCATTGCAAAATAATTCAAATTTTATTATATTCAAGTGATTGAAATTCAATTTTTAAGGAGTGGAACTGATACAAATGTTGGTTTGGGTTTGGGTTTTGGTTATCAATATTTTGGTTTTGGTTTCTAGTTTAAATAGAAAAACCAAAACCACGTAAAAGTGGGATTTGTTTTGGTTTTGGTTATCTGAAGTAACTGGTTTTGGTTATCTGGAGCAACCGGTTTTGGTTTTGGTTACCTGGAGTAACTGGCTTCGGTTTTGGGATTTGTGTTACTTTTCTTGCAGTATTGATTTTGGTTATCGAATGATTTTTCTGGTTTGCTCATATTTTGGTTTTGGTTTCTGGTTTGGTTCCAGTCCCTTTCAATATTCAAATTTTGATTTCGTGAAATCATGAAATATAACTTTCAATAAGCAAGAATTTTAGCTCAAATTTCACTTCAAAATTCTGGGGACGCTTTTATCACCATTATCATCTCCTATCAGTATTTTTTTACACAGGATTTTCATTATTTTACATACATTTCAAAATTGCACTACCCCTTCATTCCTCACATCAGTTGAAAATTCTAAAAAAAAAGGAGAATTTTGCTGACAATACAAAAATACTGCTTCAATATCCGAATTCGACTAATTTATTGATAATTTTTTCGTGAAAGTTATGGTTCTTTGTCAACCTACCCCCTTTTTAAATGATGTGAACTTTGCCAAATTCACGTTTTTTTTTTTTCTATGCCACCTCTGTCAAAGAGGGGTATCAAAGGTACTCTAAGATGAAAGAGAAATACTCCGCACCAAAAAAATGGATCATCGTACTTTTCCATCTGCATCAACAAATAACGCAATTACGAACTGAAAAACATAAAACGGCGCCATTGGCGGCAAAGACCTTAGATCTTGAAAGAAAACGGTTTGTGCACCATAGATGTACATTTTTGAGCATTTTTAGCAAGTTTGTAGTTTTTTTACTTCATTTACGTATAAAATCGATGACACATTTGAATGGTTTTTTCAAACAATGTACTAATTAGTGTGATGTTAATTTTCTCACGCTTCATATTTGCAGTATTTCCTCAAATATTTGGTTTTGTCGATACAGCAATTTTTATCCATTTGTCAATATTCTGTGAATTTGCTCAAAATTAGAACAGAATATGTAGTTTTTCATCAACGAAAATATAAATGAAATTATCTAGCATCAACCCTCCAATGAGATATTTTCCCAAGATTGTAAATCTTGGAAATATTTACAAAAACTATTTTAAATGAAAACGAAGAAATAAGAAACAAGAAATTCATCGATAATCGATAAATACGATTATATGAAACGTGAAAATTTTAGACCCCTATTTGCACACAACAATACGCTTATTTTGATAAACAAACACGGACACTTCATATCCAACCAACTCCACAGCCTTTCTTCTCGCCGATATTTTCCACACAAATCATCGAACTCGTTACTTCAATACTTGCATAACTACCATCCATTCATCACCCATCCACAATTACTCTCATTCAAAAAAATCGAGAAAAAAAACAATCGATGGTTCTAAAAAAAAAAACCAACACCACCACACCGGTTCAGCAGCGCGTACCATTTAAACCGCATAAAAGAAACAATCACAACAGACGTTTACCAATCGGAGCTGTTAGCATAAATATCATTATCATAATGATGCTTACACGACCATAAACGTTCACGCAAGTACCGTACACAGTACTTTACATCTTTTCATTTCGTTTTACATTTACAAGGCGCGTACACATTAAGTACATATCTATACCTCTCGTTCAAATATTCTCGTCGTGTTATGGCTTTCTAAATTTGAAAAAAAATTTTATTTCCTATTCCCTTCGATGTTCGACAAGAAAGCAAACAAACGCGCTCTCGTACACGTTATTGGAATTTCAATGGCGTGCTCATTTCTATCTCTTCGTATTTTTAAGTATTTCCCTATATTGTTTCACAAATACCCATCAGGCGCGGAGAAACTTTAAATCTTTACATAGTGAATTAGCGTTCGTGCTTTCCTCTTCCAATATGCTAAAATAATCGAAGCAAAATAAGCAACGATGATAAACATGCTGCGCAAATACGTCAATGATTGATTGTTCGATTCGACCGAAAAAATACCATGGTACGCCCTAAAATCAACGACAATCGATACTATATATGGTTAAGAGTCGTTTCAAATTTGAATAATCGATTAATGGTACATACTCGAGACTTCGATGATGATTTTATTCGTTTATATCTTCATAACAATCCGAGTAGCTATTCATTCTGCGCATTTTATTCTTATTTCATTGATCAAAAAGTCAAAAGACGAGTAAAAAATGAATCGTATTCAACTACAGCGAAAAATATGCGAATAAAATTTCAGTAAGGTAGGCAAAAAAAATTATTCAACCATTGTGAATTTCGTACACGGGATTTTTCGACTAGACGAATTTCTACCCTTAAAATCTCCAAGCTTTAAGCCATATTGAATGGTGATAACATCGTGAAGCATGATTACTCATTGTACGAGGGTTAAAAAAAAACAAATCATCACAGTCCAATAAAAACCACACTTTTCCAGTACCAAATAACCGCAACATACTACCACAAAGACACATGCGTTATTTTAATTCCGAAAAACACACCTAAATCGGATTATTTAAATGATGTTCAAATCTAGGAAACCGTAGAAATGAAAACTTCATGTAGAAAATTATCACTGCCCGATAAATGAATTTCTCGAACGTTTAATCAATCTTACTCGTAAGTTTTGCGATTATTTTCAGTATTTTCAGAGCAATTGTATGGCTGAGTTGGAAAGGCTGTTTACCAATCCGATATCTTTAATCCGCTTTCATCTTTACTTTTCTACTTTACGTTTAACCTTTAAAAGTTCACGACTTTGAAGGATTTTTCCAACGACAAATCCTTCCTTTGACATTTATATCTTAAAGATGAAATTATCGATGCCTACGAACACATTATTGTGATTTGATTAAATCTCGTCTCGTCTCAGGAGTAAGAAAAAACTAATAAGATACCCGACACGAATCTAAAATGGAATTTTTCTCAAAGTGAAATTTTTCGAACACCTTATAGCCGGAAACTTTCTCGGACTATGTTCGATTTCAAGGTCTTGTAGTTAACAAGATGAAAGAACGCCGATCGGCTAAGGACGTACAAATATGACCGGCGCGATGGTGATGGCCGCTGAGTAAGATGAACTATCGCATCTAGACCAGTCAAAGCCGTCATGATAATAGTCTAGTTCATCGGAGCGTGGAAACATGCACACATCCAGGTTCTATAAACATTACCTCCAATACTCTGCGCTCATCTCTCCGCATGATTAACCCCTCCTTCGTCTGTGGATCTCCTCCGCGGGGTAATTATTTTTAAATTTTCCGTTCCGCGATCTCGCCGGTCGCCGCGACCAGCAACAGGTTCGTTCATTTTCACGGGTGGTCTTTAATCCTAATCTTCGGGTATGGCTTTTTTATAAAACTCTTTCCTTATGAGATGGTTGCGTATACGACGACGCAAATCAATGAGCGTATATTTATGCATAGGTATTCGATCGCGTTATAGTACTTCCTTATTTTTACGAAATACGATGTACGTAATGTTAATGAAATCATATTATAAGTATCATATGAAAGCGAAACCTCCGTTGTAACTCGATAATCAACGTTTTGTAGATAAATTAACAATAAAAGAGCGTACGTATTTACAACATTAGTAATAAATGTTTGTTGAAAAATGTATTCAAATATTAACAAGTCGTTAAATTATTCGTCATGATGATGACTTCATCGGAAAAAGTTTTGGCCACAAGAACTCGCATCGATTTAATGATTACTTTCGGGTAGATTCATACGAAATATTTGCAATGCCAAAAAATATACATATGCAGTATGCACCTACATGAAAATTCATTCAAAAAAATTTGATTTTTTTACACCATTGAATTTCGTGCAAAACGAATGAAAAACTGCAATTTTCAATACTCTTAAGACTCTGGCTACATGAGATAATTTTTTGATCTCGAAATATCCTTGAAACGCTTTTTTGTAAACTTCAAAGATTTATTTCCAAATAACCAGATTTTTTCTTCTATGCATTGTAAATATCTGTAAGTTTAATTTTACTTTCTCCATTTCAAGTACATAAGTACGCACGTACTTATAGAGGGACGGAGGAAGCTATAGCCCAAAGCGGCAAAAAAAATGAAAAATTGAAAGAAGTACAATTACAACACAGTGTTGAAAAACAAGAAATCCAAGAATTAAAAATTGTGACTTAAAAAAATTTTAAAAATTGAAAAATTTAAATTAAGTGCAATTAAAACAAATTTTGAAGAAAAAAGTTTAACAATTAAAAATTGTGCCTCAAAAAATTGAAAATGGTACAATTAAAACACATTTCGAAGAACAAAAAAAATTTTTAATATTGAAAATAGTACAATTAAAACACATGCTGAAGAACTAAAAATCCAAGAATTGAAAATTATGTCTCAAAAAATTAAAAAAAATGAAATTGAAAATGTTGAAAAACAAAAAAATTTAAAAATTGAAAATTGTGCCAAAGAAATTGAAATAAGTACAGTTAATTTTGAATATAACAATGAATTGAATATTGTGTAAACAAATGTTAAAAAATAAAAAAACTAAAAACTGAATTTTATGCTTCAAAAAATTTGTAAAAAGTACATACAATTTTTTGAAAAACAATCTAAAAATTTAAAATTGTACCTCAAAAAATTGAAAAATATATGTCAAAAGATTTAATTGTATTATAATTGTGCAAAAAAATAATTAGCGCTCAATGGCAACTTCTCAATAAATTTTTCTACTAAAATTAATTCTTTTTTGGGAAGGGGCTGTTCAATTGAAAGGCGCCATTCAAACCTTAAGTCCGTCCCTGTACTTAAGATAAATCTTTTATGTCATTTTTATAATTTTTTCTATGTATAAAAAGTATTCTTTTTCTCAATTTCTTATTCCTTACGAAATAGTATTTTTAATTGAGATTTTGTTTTTATTTTGGGGACCAGAACGTTGCACATTTTGGTTTTTCTCACGATAACTTTTTGAAAATATAGAAAAATCATTCATGCGAAAGTGTTGAGAGATTGATAAGAGTCTTCCAGTTCACTTATTTTACCAATTAAGCGCAAATTTTTCAAATTTTTTTAAACAATTTTGAAAATCTTCCACATATTGAAATTCTATTCTTCGAAACGCTATTTTGTCGAACAGTATATCAGACAAAATACCAATACAATGCAGACAATTACTAATTAAACGTTCATCTAACCTCCAAGTTGATTAACTCGTTAAGAATTTCAGTCAAACTAGAAGCGAAAATTTCAAATATCGGGAAAACCATACTTCGCTTCTTCCATCTGGAGCACAAGTTAACTCGCACATTTCGTCGGTAACAAATTAATTTTCAATTTTGCCAAACCACAGAGAGCGAGAAAGAGAGAAACTTGAAAATTTCCCACAATCGTCGACACATGGGTTAAAAATCATAGCACAGATATTTCAGCAACTTGATAAAGCTTTGAGCTTCACAAATGGAGAAAAATATTTGAAATATTTCATTAATACTTAAGTATTGTAACTATGTATGTACAAAGATACGCGTGAAAATTAATCAAAAAGTAAAATTTCTATCGGTTGAAATTTTATCAAAATACTCCGCATTCCGGTATATCGTACGAGTGAAACATCGTGATAGAAAAGAGGAGAAAAATCTTAGCGCGTATTTACGTGTTTGCGATCATAAATTCAAAAAAGCCGACTTGAATGGTATATCATATTTCATAAATGATAAACAAACGTTCAACACATGCTGGTAATTTATTTCAACCATCTTTTCTCATTAAATATATGATAAAATACGATTATGGAACGGTGTAAATACAAAATCGAGCTTTCTACCGATGAAAAATTAATTCGAAGGATTATCGCGCGTTTGTACAAAATCCTCCTAAGTCACTTCCTCTAACGCACGAATTATAAGTTAGCTTTTTCAGAATGAGCTCTGCATCGGCGGTAAATCACTTAAGGTTAATAATAGCCGCATCTATCGAATCAAAATGCGATTAATCCCTGTCAAGTTGTTTTTTAATTAATAAATCGTACCGATGCCAGTCATTTTTCATACAGATGCTGATATAAATCAAATTTTTTATAGGTAAAGTCAAACTTCAGCCTAGTTGCGTGGTGCTGAATGTCGTAATCGATTTAATTTAATTACCTTATGACTTGGTTACCTTATGTACTCCAATTGTATAATTATACACTCATATCTTCACCTTTTTGCACGGTCACTAGATCATCATAGAATAAATGAGTATTTCGAATGTCGTACAAATTGCACATATACGACTCGATTTAACGTGGTTTGCAATGCGTTACAAGTATCATGAGGTGATCGTTCTTTTATTTGAGATAAGACACTAATTAAGGATATCACTTCATCGTATTTCAGGGTCGTTGATTTTATAGATCACCAAATATAACATTGAAAAAGGTACATTCATATTTTTCAATTTTCAAATCACCATCGTTTCAAAAAAGCACTACAGGAGTATGCTACATAGGCCGACATATCGTTCATTTACCTTTCTCTTCCTCAATAAGATGTCTAAACTATCCCTGTGTATTTACCATCACCCATCGACTTAGTTTCTATTCAGAATCGTGAGTGTCATTCCATCACCATTGGGTCCACCATTCTAAGAACTCAGTCTTCCGCTTTCAACTGACAAATACCACCAAGATACGAATGAATTTCTACAAACGTTCTCAGGAAAAGAACACGGTATTACAGGAGTACGTGAATAGATTACTCTACCGAATAATTACTCGGAATTAATTATAAATACTTTCACGAAAAACCAACAGAAGACGTACCATTAGTAATAAGTAATTTTGAAAAGAGAGATGCCGGTATTCGGAAACATTATGCGTGATTTTTTTTTCATAGCGATTTAATGCGATTCGATATTCGATAATCGATGTAAAGAATCGCTACAGTATCGATTTGGAACTACGTATTGTACATCTCTAATTACCTTTTGAAAAAACATTTGTCATAATAGCAACAGGTGATGCGTATTTAAACAGTAACCGTTTGGCGTTCTAAAACTAGAAATGTCTACATTTACATCAAACAATTACCTCGTAACTCATTACATGCAATTTTACCATCATTCACGGTTCATTTACCCAAATGAATCGGAATGCGACAATACTCACCGAAATTCAGCACCTAAACGCCGGCATTGTCAGCACATCACAAACCATTTTATTTTTCACTGTAACGCGAAAATAAACATATTTTCGAAAAAAATCTTACATCACTGACAACACAAATTAGTTACGCATCATTTTGCACAAAAATTATCAGAAAAATCACATGTTTGGAATTGAACTGAATAATCACACATTGAACACTGAATTTCGCGAATTAAGATTAAAATAGCACTTCACCCAAACCGAAAATACACATTCGAACCACAACTTCTGAACTCCGTTCGTATTAAACCAATTCAAAATGTAAACTGGTTACAAGAAAACCGACTGGAGTGGAGTTGCTCGCATACAAAACACACAAAATACGCACGCGCATGTATCCATACACTCACACACATGCACTGGAGTTTACTAGCATCCAAGACTTCAAGTACAGAATCATTGGACGCGGGTAGCATCATCAGTGTTGCCATGTGTTTGGATTATGTGGGGGACGAACGAAAGA
The DNA here is from genome assembly GCA_003261595.1 of Maconellicoccus hirsutus. Taxonomy (NCBI): domain Eukaryota; kingdom Metazoa; phylum Arthropoda; class Insecta; order Hemiptera; family Pseudococcidae; genus Maconellicoccus; species Maconellicoccus hirsutus. Next base: position 27,152 of record QBDW01004910.1, read on the forward strand.
TGCTTGAATGATGCGTTTTGTGTGTTCGATAAATTGATTCTTTTTGTTTTTTTTTTTAAAATTATTTTACGAATATAAACACATAATTTATGAATTTTAAAGTGAATGCGTTTTCATGAATTGAATTACAGTAAATGTACCATAAATGCGTAGTTTATCTACAACGTACGACATGAAATACAAAGCAAGCAAGCTGTACGTAATTATCATGCATATTCGAATTCGAAACATTGAAAAAAAAAACAAACGAAAATACTTCGTTTATTAGTTTGATAACAAATAAATTAAAAATCCGGTTACTAGGTAGAGGTACGGAATTTTCCAAAATAGGTAAATATAACAAGCTTATACATTTGGTGAATTCAAAAATTATATGTACAAGATCATAATTCCATTATGAAATCAATTTATCACGCCCATTGTATCGTCTGATTTTATAGTAAAAAAATTATTCAAAAAACCTGCAGGCTCTTGTCTCTAAACGCCATTACAAATTGCACTGAGACTCGAAATCCAAACCGCAATCATCACCATTTCCGTTATTAATGAAGACTGTCCACAAATTACAGAATATAACCCACGATATTCATTCAGCATTTTCGCTTCCTTTTTAATACGCATCAAAAGTAGAAATGCATTAATTCAATTCTCAATGGTAGGTACTGAATTCCAGTTACTATTAGAACAGCACAAATGCATTAAGAAATTAGAACGCAACCCACCATTGTATCTGTAAAGTCGTGACACGACGAGATTACTTATCTATGGCTCTTTTTGATTTGGAAAAAAGTGTGGAAAAAATTCCAAGTTGTTTTACGCAGACAATGCTCGGTAGCCTTTTTTGCACCTGTTTCTTTTACTTTCACTAAAGCGTAAGATTAGAATCGCAAAATACGACTGAAAGTTACTTTTACTTACATCGATCCATTTCTAATAAATTCGACGATTAGAAGACCAAATCAAAACAATAATAGATTTCGTGAAAGCAACAGCTATTTGAGACAAATTTAAAAGTGGATTGATAGTACTGTTTGCATGACTTCAAATTTCTATTCTTTTTTTTCTCCAACGATTCATCACGTAGGCTATGTAAAATAATACAACATAAATGTCGAATAATCGATAAAAATATTGTCTCGACCAAAGAAAAAAAGATATATGTACTTAAACTTGCCAACTCAATCGATAGTGAAGATGTTTGCGAAATACTTTAATAAAAAACGGTAATTAAAAGCTCATTAGTACACGAGTTGATAACAATCTAATAAGTAATAGGAAAGATACTTGGGTTTGTGACCTATACCTACACATCGAAATAGGTGTAAAAGGTAACGATAAATACTCAATGTAAATAGATAATTGAATATTGGGAATGTAACAACATCTAAAATTATGACAAAATCTGTCATATGCGAATTGTCATGTTATTAGTCGTATCATTGTACATCTAAATACCTAATTACTTACACTACACAAATAACAACGTCAAGTAAAAATGTACCGTTCGAACTCAGCGGGGATTTTTATCACAAAAATGCATATAATCTATAATAAATTTTACCGGAGCAATCATTTCTCCGGCAAATTATTCGAATTCGATGAAACACACCACGAAGGCCAATTAAGCGATTTATAATTTGCATCTGAAGCCGATACGTTTTACAGCCAATAATGAACAAAAGAATGTTGTTCTAAATGGCATAAATTCTCATTACTTCATAATAATGTCAAGCTCTTTGCCTTACAATTCTCATCATTGAAACACAATATGCTTGTTCGTGTAATTGTGCGCCAAAGAAATATAAATATCCATACAAATCAAGGTTCATTGGTATTCATTTTCTAACCGAAATAACGTCAACAAAAGTCGGTTCCTCATGACATGACACTCATGACATACCTTCGTCGTTCACTCAGATCATTACTCGCAACCTGTGTAACAACATCCTCTCCTTCCCCGCTACGAAACACCCTTCGAAGAACAAACGTGTTATCGATGCTAGACAAAAACCGACATAACATCACATTCATACCTTTGGAAGGTGCGTTTTTATATTCACCAAACAAAATACACATTCCATTTACTCAGTGTTACCAAATGATAAATACGTATACGTTCGATTTCACATATCGTTCCTGTTTTTTACCAATTTATCGAATCGTTCAACAGGTTTTAAGACGACAACGGTTCGAATTTGGTACTCCATTCATGTGGTTTCGCGTAGGTGGGACAGGTGTGTGGTGTGTAATAAAAGTGTAAAGGTGCGTGCCATGGTTTTTAGTATGTGAAGCGCGCACCATTGAAAGCGATGAATATTTGCATTTCTTTAATTTTCAAATTAACAGCTGAAATTCGGGTGTTTGTCAGAAAACTAAATTTCAGAGTTTTCACAATCGAGTATAAACAGTTCAACTGTAGAATAAATACGCAAATTAATCAAACACATTAAAAGATAATTCAATTTTTATTAACGCAATACCATTAAAATACTCTTTTTTCGCATAACAAAAAAGAAAACACATATAAAACAATAAAACAAAAAAACAATATTTACAATATGTTTTTTATAAAATGGAGAGAAAAATAGAATAACAAAAATTAACTACTACCAATCAGGTAATCTGATTTATTATTGCACAGTGTATTAATAAACTGGTAAACTTATTACGTTAAATAAAAAATACGTTAAAAAATTGGTGTTCTTTTTCATAGTAGAAAATATAAAATCATTTGTTGAAAAAAATACACGCTTGAAAATTTTAAAATATTGTTTACAAAAAAAATGCATATCTCAATGGTCGACGTGTTACTTGGTGTTAATAAGATGAAGTCAAATTTAAAAATAGGAACTACCGCGGGTAAAGAAAATCCTTCGCAGTCTAATTTCTAATAAAACTATTTTGCGCTTGGAAATTGAAGATACTATTTACATTTGGAAATTAATTTATCAAATAAACGCTATAAAAATTCTATTTGGCTAAATACACAATGATATGTCTAAATGATTGCAAAATGAATTATACCGAGGTTTTAAATACCAGGTATCTAGAGGTAGTATAGCGAAAATTTTGAAACACATTTTACATATTCCCATTCGTTTACCATTTATTTAACGTGATAAATTTCTCGAATTCTGAACACCATACGACAGATATAAATTCACAAATTAACCAATAAAATAAATAGTCTTAATTTATAACGCTTTGGTACAACGTCGTCTTTGGATACAATTTTTAAACTAAAAACGATAAACCGAGACATTATGGCAATATTTCCACGTAATTCTCCGGTACTAATCCTGTTTTACCGTTTAATGTACCCTCTAGCCAGCCTGGCTCCATTGATGAACGAACTACGTTAAAATAGAAATTATTATTAAAGAATCAATCAACGTGTTGACTATAATTTTCGTAATTTAAAATGAAAAAATTATTAAAATTACCATTAGTGATTATCTGATTAGGTTCGAATGATAATTCACCGTCGTTTTCTCCCATACATGCATACAACGTTCGAACTTGCCTGAAAACAACGAGTAAAATTTTAATTTGTGAAATGTTTAAGAACATAACATGTACATCAAACATCATAAGCAAACGTCTGCAAGCTTATATGGCGCATATCATTAGGTTACAAATATAACATAGGAATACATGTGCAATAATACTTCTGAGAATATGTTCATACAAAATACGAATCACGAGAAAATAATCATATCTAACATAAATAATATATTTCTATCAAAACGAAGGAATGATGTCTAAATGTACACACAAATGCCAAGGCTATTCCTTTGAAAATCCTAAATCAATTTTTCACAAATAAATACACGTACATAGGTTGATTTTTATGTAAAATAATGAAAACATAGCAGCATCTTGTTTACCGATTATTCCACTTTCGAATGTAAAGCGACCACAGCAATCAGAATATTTATCAAAGAAGACATTTGGATGAGTACAGCTTTGAATTTGTAACCATCACAAAAATAAAGCTACATTCTATTCCTACATACTTTACATACAAATTTTTATGGTTCTTCAGAGGCCAATTTAAATGATAATTTATTGGAGTAAAATTTCAAAAGAAGTTTAAAGCTAGTTTAACTGATGTGAAATGATAACGACATTTATCACGATCTTACTCAACATAAATATCGACTCCATGACAAGTTTGGAAAATTTTAAAACACCTCCAAATACGCTTAAAAATTGTTGCGATTTCATTCACAATAATTTTTTTTTCAAATTGAATTTTCCCAAGGAAAAAAACGAGCGAAAAATTATAAAAAATGAAGAAAACATCGCAAATTTCATTTGAACATTATAAATGTATTACAAAAGAACATCGTCATACAAAAAGAACAATTTTCCACCATGAAATTAGCTTGAAAGCCTTTCAGAAAGAAATTCCACACAAAATAACATACCTTGACACATATAACCATCGAATACCGATTTCTTTAATTCGACGAATATTTTTACCATTCGTTACTCTTTCAAATTACCACAATTTCCTCGCCTTGATAACATTCATAGAGGACAAAACCGTAATCGCATTAAGTGAAAAAATTCATCAAACGTTCCGCATTTCAATAGCTGTGAGTGAAAAATCATAACTTGCAATTCTAAAGCTAGTGACAAAGCACATATCGATATAGGGCAAAGCTAAATTCAAAATAAATTTCCGAAATCGTACACATTTCGGCGGTTTCCATTTAGGGTTCAAAATTACACAAGTTACATATAGCTGATGCGGATGACTTCGTAAAAAGAAAACAACTATGCGATATATCTCAAGCAAAAGGCGAATCATAGCAGAAACATAAATATTTAATGGACTACCATCTTATGATTTTTCACGTCTTTGATAAATCATCAACGTACATGCAACTTTCCACGTCACGAAATCTACATATAAATACCGCGAAAAACGGCATCAAAACGCGTGTCATTTCGACGTTTACGTATTATAAACGAAACTCTATCAGCCTCTATTATGGTAGCCCATCAACAAAATCTACATGCAAAATGACACATAATACTGAGAAAATCGTCAAAGCGCATTCAACTCTACATATAAAATTTTCGTAAATTTCGTCACCTTATATTAGACGTAAAAACAGGACTAGTTCTGCCACTAATGACCGGACTGGCGGCCACACTTACCCTGATAAAAACACCGTCGATATTATCATAGTTTAAAATTAAAATTAAAAATAAAACTGTAATATTATAATTCCGTCTCATTCAACACCATCACCTACCGAGAAAAGCCACCCGAGAAAAAAATCCGTTTAAAATAAACAAAAAATAGCGCACAAAAGCACGTACAAAATTTACATGTCTTTCAATGTGTTCCTTACTTAAAATTCAATAAAAGAATGAAATCTTACGAAAATATATAAAATTCCCAAGATAATACAAAATGGAAAAGAAAAACACGCAATAAAAAAGAGAAAAAAAGTGAGGTATAGAATTCATAAACCAAAGCGTATTTAAATACTTACACAGAATCGTAAGGTTTGTAACTAGATGCATAATGAATGCCCATAGCTGAACCTTCAAAAAAAAAATTGAAATTAAAGGGTGTAATTTAGTAGGTATAAACTAAATAGGTAAAAACTACATTTCTTCCGAAGGGATAGCGAATTCCTGAAACATGAGATCATTCTGATGTTTTGATATGTTATTCAGAAAGGTAGCAACGAGTGCGTGACGTAGCCTTTTTTCATGAATACATAATATTTGTGGTACACCAATTATGATCTCTTCAAAATGGTAAATTTGGGTCATTTTCATCTCAACGTTATTCACTTTGAGATAATGTTTTCAAGAAAAGAGCTACTTCACGCACTTCGTTACAGTTTTGAGAAACGAAATTTGTTCACTTTTTAGCGAGAAATCCCTTCGATTCGAAACGTAATTTTAATAGTAGATATTCAATATGGCCGACTGTAAATTCTGTTTACATCTGCAACTTGGTCACTTAAAAAAAATCTTACTTCTTTTATTTTTCTGCGGTATTCTATCATTATTATAATTATTATGATTATTGATATCTCTAGAAGACAGAGAGGCTACTGATTCGTTAGAACTACTGGTACTGTTTAAGTTTTCCGAGCCTGTAATACGATCAAGAAAATAATTATAAAATAATAATTCGATATAGAAAAACAATAAAAACTTTTCATCACGCCCTGAAACCCTTCAATAAACAAATAACCGGAGAAAGCTTCTCCTACATGATACATTTCCTTCATTACACCACTGATAAGATTTAATATCATACTTACTCAATGGAGGCGTATAATACAACGGCGGAGGAGGCGGTTGCTGCGAAGGATGTGTTATCTGTTTACTAAAATGATGCGAATTCACATTATACACCGAGCTATTCGGCAAAGTATGAATGTTGGTTTCCGAATACGCCGGCATTCCGGCACAAACACCCTGTAAAAAGCCCAAATTAATACCATAATTTATACGTCAAACATCCCAATACGAACCGAAACCGGCGCTCGATTTAGAACAGGTCTAGACTGCGAATGGTAAACTTTATTTTGCAACGGATGAGCAACCGATACGTAGTTATCACGATCTACGCTATGTGTAAGCATACTAGCGTAGCTATCCGCTCGATCACGTGAAGATGGAACTGATGAGTTATTAGTGGCCGTCGCGACATTATGCAGACTCGCGCTTAACATCGGGCCGTCATATGATCTTATCACAGCCTACGATTATAAATTAATCAATTACGATCACGAATAAGCCAAATGATCTCGCGATCTTACATGAGTTAACGATGGAACATTGGCTGATGGTTTGGTTCTTCCTGGCGGTACAATTGGAGGCGCTGGCGAAGGTGTAGATGGAGGTGGCGAGCACCTGATGTTCGAATGATTTTGAGGCGAAGATTCCGTCGATTCTGATCTCTCTATTGAGGTTATTTCAGGTGGCGTTTTGAATACCTGAAATTTCACGTTTTAAATGCAAAATTAGTAATACACCAAGTAAAACTTCATAATTATGTTTTTTGGCTTTTTTTTTTTTGGAAATTAAAAATCTTGTTTTAAATAGTTTGAGTACTAAATTTTTCGTATTAATTTTCAAGTCAATTTCACGACGGTATTTCTCATCCGATTAATTCACGAATTTTCATGTTTTGATAATAATTTTCATTTGTTACACCCCAATTAACACGTTTATATTTGATGATAAACTCGATAATTATCTCACCTTTCGGTAATTATCTATCAAAATTTCGACTACTATATTACAAAATTTAATATCCATAATAGCAGCAACAGTTTCTTCTTCTGGTCTTAATAAAGTAGGTCCGAAGCAAACTCCTAAATTACTAACAGTCATTAAATTCTTATCACTGTGAGCAACAACACTGCAAAAATCATTACGAGATTAATTAAAGTTCGTAAATTGAAGAAATCGTGATATCATGCAAATTAAAAAACTGTAAATTGTTCACACATCGTCATCGATTACTTCAGAAAAAAAACAACTCCTTATAATCTGTAAATATCGTCGTATATACAAATTGGCAATCGTAAATAATCGTTACTAATTGAAGTATCGATGTGACTTTTCGCATGAACAATTCATCCTGCTTCAGCATACTTACTTCGTTAAATGTTTAATTAATATATCTAACATATTAAAATTCTGCGGCGGTATCTTATGCAACAAGAAATGCACTTCGTTGATTCGATTCGTCCTCGTATCTTGTTCTGTAAATTAAACAAATACAACATAGATCATTTATTACTCGTACAAACAACAACCAACAAATTACTCACTTGCAGCACGAATAAACGAATTATGATACTTGAACGTCATCAAAGGTTCGTGTAAATTACGCAAATAAGTCTTCAACGCGCTCGTGATAGTTTTACTTTCCCATTCTTGAGAATCTTCTAAGCATAATTTTTCACCTTTTCTTCTATCTAAGCCCATTATTATCAACTTATTTACTTTAGAACTAACTCCGACTACTCTGTATAAACCTTGCTCGTCTAACCCTGTAAATAAACCATTTGTATACTACATGTACGACAAAGCTAACACGTTGAATAATTTACCTCGAGATTCCAACACTTCTATACATTTGTTAACAAACGCAAAACCAACTTCGTCTAAATATCTTTCTTCCGGTTTCGGCATTTTATTTACAACTGGTACTCCGTAAGTCTGTAGTAAAATACATGTCATTTATTTTGTTGCATAACGTATTTTTTTTTTAAACCATCATTCAAAGGTTACCGGTTCTTTGCCGTCCATAGCATCCAACCATAATTTACGGTCTTCTTCGTTTAGTGCTTGAAATGTATAAACTATACCAGGCCTGTGGGTGAAATTCCACGAAATATAAATATAGGTGAATACATCATTTTTCATAACCCAATTTTACCTGTCGTCTGCTGTAATATCGAAACAAAATCGTTTATCTATCGAATCGGACATTCTTCTTGTACACGAAGAGACGGTGATTTTGTCCGACGTGTTCTAAAAACAAGTAAAATCGCAAAAATTAATCATCATTTATTAAATAATTCGTAGAAAACAGCTCATGAGTATTGTTCAATACCAACAGAATGCATCATGAATGACACGATTACTAACCGATTTTCCGGTCATTTGATTGTACAGCATTAAAATAAATTGTTTGGTATCTCTTTGGTACATACAATAATGTTTCGTCCAGAACGTCGTGCCAATTAATGCTTCTAAAAAGTGAGAAAAAAATTACTTCGATAGGAATTTATTATCATTAAAATAGCAAACACTTCGATCGAATTTTCTATTTGTGTATTAAATAAACAATTCGATTTTCGACGAAATTTTTCTATTCGTGAATGAAAATAGAGATTATCGGAAACGAGATATTTTTAGCTACAAACGTTACGAAATTTTCAAATTATCCGAAAAAATGATTTCCAACACAATGTATCTCCGAGATAACAATACAAAGAAATTTATAATTAACGTTACTGCGTCAAATCGGAATATAATAAGAACCTGTTTTCTTCATCATCCTTCAACTTCGTTTTTCTAATGCTTTTCTACGTATCGGTGATTTGCATTTTTTTTTTCATTAACGAAAAGACAAAAGGCCGTAACCGGGTAAGCACCAAGCAGACGCATGTACATTGTGAAACAAAAATAAGAAGGGATTTGCTAACATCGTGTATTCGTTTAAAAACACAAAAAATGTATTTAGTTCAAAGGCTCCAATTTTAAAGACCTCGTGTACATCCTTCAATTCGGAACCTTTGACTAGTCGCGTTGAAAACATTTCGGATGAGTTCTTCTCAAAGGATTTTAATTTTAATTGTTTCAAAAATATTTAGAATCCCAAGTCCACAACGAGCGTTAAATTAAACATGAGATGAAAAAAACACCTTTCCCTTTCCACATTCTAATTCCGAATAAAATTCACACTCTGGTGATTCCGATACTAAGAAATTTTTCCAAAAAACCGGATCAAGGTCTCTGACGTGTGGCATTTAAATTCTATTTTTGCTTCTCACAATTAAACATTTTCACTATCGCTTCTTTTTTTATCAACTGCGTAAAAAAGAGAAAAAAACCGCAACAAGTCGTCTCACTCGAGCCAATAAAATCACCCATAAAAGTCGATCGAATAAACAATCGTCGCATTAAAATACGTTAATAGTGCGAAATTACTTTTTTCGAGAAGATACAAATAGCCTTCCCGTGTATACGTTTTACTCGATTTAATTGGATCTGTAGGTTTCTGCAACATAATAAAATACAATGAGAATTGCAATATGTAGCTGTGTAGCGTGTGGCTCTAGCTATGTACACTATTGAAGCATCAATGAGACGTGCATCATGATGAACAAAAAATCCACGTAACACGAACCGAGACACGCTTATTGCGCGCATAAATACAATTAAGCTGTATAATTAGAATTATGCAAATTAGAACCAATTGAGAAACGACTAGATAAATGTTTTTTTTTTAAATTTAAAATTTGTTTTAAAAATTGTCGAAATTTATAAAAATACATTTTTTTTAAATTCAAGAACCCGCAGTTATGGAATTCCACAAAAAGAATTTTTAATTATATTCGAATCATGTTAATGATATTTTATCAAAATCGTTATACGAACAGATGACGTGTTTTCTAATGGAACGCTCAAGCCGAGCATTCAAACTGGGACACGCAATTTGAAGTGACAAGGTTCATTGACAATTTTTAATTACCTCGAGTATTATTTTTATAGCTCTATATAACGCCGGTATCGATATATTTCCGATACATAAGATTAATCGCTTACAATAAAATTATTTTGTAATATACAGGGTGTTTTATAAAAAGTACAACGTGTCGTGAAAATTTTAAAACTCAAATCGCGATTTTTGATATTTTCCAAGATTTTTGAAAATCAGTGATATAAATATAAACCTACCATCTGCCTCAGTTCCAGCATTTTTTTCATAAGTGACTCAGTTTTATCCCGAGTAGCGTTGAAATTTTCTCTAGTCTGCAAAAGGTAAAAAATCGCCATTAAAAAGGGAATTAACTCTGAAAATGGGGTCAATTAATAAGCCAATATAAAACCCATATTAGCATATCGAGTAACACGTTAGTAGGTGAAAATCGCACACAACACACTCAATTACCTCGCTTATCCCCGCTCCTTAAATCTTCCCAATAACCCTGCGACAAAATATATCCGATTAAAAACAACATCCAAACTCGAAGAAAATTAATCCAAGATTCTTCGTTTATCGCCGAAATCCTCATACACGCTTAATTACTCCAAATTGACACCTCAAGGTCACTCGAACAGTTGGAAAACTACGCGACGAAATCTTTAATTAGCATCGCTCGTGTCGACATAAAAGGAAATAAACAATCGTCAAGTTCAAAGGGAAACATCGCTGATTACCGCAGCGCCGACAAATTCGTATGGAAATTCTCCTCTTGTACATATATTCCTGCTACCGAACCATGCACCTTACAACCACCCACGTTTTCCTTTAACCCTGTAATTATTTAAATTACACGGCGCAACGTATAGGATTAGATTACTAGATAAAAAAAAAGGACCGACATCATCGCGCCGTCCGTTAAGCTGCCGAATCATCACGAATAAAAAAAAAACGTAGAATACCTTTAGCCTTTTTTTTCAAAGCATAAAAATCTCACGTTTCACGCTCATTTCCTATTTACAACAGTAATCAAGCGTATTCTCTCACATCGGATGTTACATTCGTCTGCATTTACTCCCATTTTTTGTTTACATTCCGTCTGTACATATCGTTGGTGCATACGAAATCTATCTATGAGTAATTAGACTGGTTGACGGTTGCATAACTCTGGAAAACGAACAAGGCTTGTTAAGGAAGTTTCCATAGGATCAGCTGATTTCACTTACATTCCACTGATTCATTGTATTTGGTTGATTTCAATGTCAGGTGAATTCTTCAATTCGATAATGCTTTTCAAATAATACGTAATGCGTATATTTTTATGAATTCGGAATTGAAGGGAAAAAAACTTGTTTAACTTGATTAAAAACTATGAAACACATATATGTGTTTATCATTTTTCATTTATTTTGCAAGTTTTTAGCTTTAAAAAATCTTCAAAAATTACCAAAAATTAAAAAAATAATAAAACCACAAGAAAGCCATAGCAACATAGTTCATCACCGAATTTATTCATGTTTTGCTTTTCAACTAAAATTCCTGAGAATAAAATTGGACTTATGACGTCATTGATTCAGTTCAGCGTGACGTATGATCTAACGTAAGTTCTCATGAAATTGTTGAAGCAAATTTTTTCCCTTGATTTATCAGCAACCTTGACCGAATTTTCTTCATTTAGATGAATTTTCCGTTACTTATGTAACGCTGTTGATCAAATATATCCCAAATTCCATTCGAACTCATGACGTCATTTATTTAGTCTTGCGTAAAATTCAGCAAAACAAAATTGATATCGTTAAAAAAATAAAAAAATTTTTCAAAAATTCTCTAAAAATTGAAGGTGAAATTAAGTTACGAAAAATTGATTTAAAATATTCGAGCATTTTATATAAAATAATTTATTAAAGCAAAGTATATTTTAACTCGAATGTCGTATATCTCCGAGAAAATCTCGGAATTGAAAAATAATACATTTTGATTAAAACAACGCTCAAAGTTTTTTGAAAAACCTCAATATGGAACATGCACACAAATTTGATTTTGCTGAAAATGAAATACATCGTAGAGGGTGAAATTCTCAGTTGAACAACGCGAATCGCACTCAAATCGGTCCATTAGGATGGGAGAAATCGATTAATGATTTCACGGATCGCTCAAAACCTAAGATGCGCATGCGCGTAATTAATCTTATGACGTCATGTTCTCAGATCCAAACGCGAAGCGCGCATGGATTAAGTTATTCGTAATTTTCTCAGTTTCTATATGAGATACGTAAATTTTGAAGAATATATTTTTTGTCTAGAATTCTCCGAAGAATTCAGTGGTATAAACGTTTTTCCTATAAAGGCAATGGTTCATTCCACAGAAAGAAAAATACTTGAGAATTACGTAAAAAAATCGAGCAACCAGTATTACTTCACCGATAGATTTCGTAAATCTCAAAAATACTCCAAAAATACCAACCTTTTGTATGCGAAATTGCAACTCTCGCATATACGGTTTAAAATCTTCGGCTACTTCATGGCCTTGATGGTAAAAGGTTAACCATCCGAACATGAAACTTAACAGCTGCAAAAAAAACGAAATTAAACACACATGTAACACAACCTCAAATGGAAATCTTACAGTTTCCACGAATTCGAATTTCTTCCTTTCTTGAACTTCTTGCAAGAGAAACACGTACTCAAGACTGGCCTGACAAAAATGTCTCTGTTCCATTTCCAATGTTGCATCCGCCTGCAAAATCAAAATGCAAATAAAGGTTTCCATTCCGAGACGATGAAACATCTTCGAATCAAATTACCATGACCGTGAAACAAGTAGACAGATAAAATGATAATCCTCGACTAAGTATTTCTAATGCTTCGATAATACCTTTCTGTTAAAGGAATTAACGCGACTTTGTTAATGAAGACTTTTAACGTATTAAGTTACCGCGACGCGTGCTCTTCTTTCGAGCAGCGAAAGTAATTTTTTCAATCGCTCATTCACGTTTTACGCCATCTCGTTTTGTTTTGTTCTTTTTTTTCCAACTTAATCTCTTTATATGGAAGTGGTCGTCACCTTTATATATCTCATCCGGCACCAACAAACTTTCTTAATCGTTAACTTCCACCCAAATTATACCAATTTTAACGATGCGTCCTCGTTATATCGAATTAACCATTTTCACTATTCAAACACGCGTTTGGAACACCTCCAATTGTTATCATTAAATATGGCAAAAGTAGTTTCGCTAATCGAACCTTACCGTTGCTATAGCTAATTAATTTACACCAATCGATGTTCACTGTCCACCTACTACTTCACCTTTCACAAATTTACAGGAAAAATTTATCTCGGGGTTCATTTCTCCGTTTTCTCGCTTTTAATAAAAAGCAAAATGCGATGGCTTTCATCCAAACCTCATTTTGAGTGTGGATAACCTACTGCCATTTTTTCAATTTTACATAAAAATCACCCAAAAATGGTCAAAATTGAATTCATTTTAAAGGTAAAACAACTAGATGTATTTTTCAAAAAAAAAAAAAAAACGCCACATCGTCATGCCAACTTATAAAAAATCCAAACCGAGCAGAAAAATCTTCGGTATTTTGAAAATTTCTAAAATCTTGACTCGTTTTCGGTCCAGTGATCGTTAAGGCTATTCTTTACCATTTGAGATCGAAATGAATTTCTAGAAACTGAGTAACTCCCTGAACGTAGTTCATTTAGAATCAGAATTAACCAGTCTATCAGCATTGTGCATGTGAAAATGAAAGAACGAATTTGCGCGTAACCAGCGTATCTAACGGATTTTTTTTGGAAAATCACTACTTTTTCACCATATTTTTGAAAATCTCATTTTTACTACTCCTCTCTCCTTATGCCATCAATTTTCCTTTTGCGATCAATTAATCAAAAAAAGCTCCTATGAAGTTCTTCCTAAGTAGATTTCCCTTAAATTAAATCAAGCTTTAGTCAAATCCGTTCAGTAGTTTTTACAAAAAGTGTTAACTAAGTGACCCCCTATTTTCAGAAAAATCTTACTGATAAGAATAGTAAAGAATAGCCTTAAAATAACCAACGAAATGCTTAGAATTGGATTAACCAGACCTTGAAAATTTCACTCCTTACTCCTTAGTCCATACTTCTTGATGTATTAAAAAAACTTTCCAGTGGCTTGGTTTACGTTTAAATCAATAATTCTACAGGGATTTCAAAGCCTTTATCTAATAACTTTGATCCCCACACAGCTGAACCACTATGTGAACGTAGTCTCATTGAATTTATACTTCATTTTAAACCTTTTTTCGTTTCAACACGTTTTTTTTTATCATACCTGATATGTTTTTAAAAAAACGTATTACGCAACAGGATAAATCAAGATAACGTCCTCGCTACACTCGCACATTAACGTTGTACAACACCCCACACAAGTCTGTTGCTAATACACATCGATATTTTCTCTTCGTTTTAAAAACGAGACCTACGTCGGGTCGTAGATAACATCCAACCTCTGGTGTAGACCGTCTAAACGCCAAAATTCCATCAAACTTTTTACGATCGATAGTCTATAGCCTTTAAAAATAACCCAACATTTTACATCGTCATATTTACGAGTTGTACCTTTCGATACATCGGATGAACTTTCACTTCGATCTATAGTTTCTCAAAATTATCAACCGAGGAGAAAATTACAAAAATGTTCAAAATGAGCACGTTGAAATATCGAAATTTTTGAAACTTTACGATATACTCATCAATAATTTTTTAATTCACAAAAGCAAACAATTTCCCCGTTTAATTTCAGATTAAACCGAATAAAAAATTTTATGGTCGTGTCACTTAAGTGAAGTTTTTTCAAACACTCGAGATAACTTCACACTTTTTTTTAATTCATCGAAATTGATAAAAACTTTTTCAAGGAGCCATCTATTTTTACATTTCCTCGTGTAAATAATCCGAGCGGATTATAAAAGCGCAACGGATTAGATGTCTAGGAAAACTGCGTTTCATATTGCATGACTCATTTCTTTTAATGCTTTAAATGAAAAATATTCCCTATTTGAGGGCATTCCTATAACTCGAATTAGCATATAAATGATCAGCCGCCCGGACCGCCCAACAGATTATAATATTACTCCAATTCGGACTCAATAATTGAGGAAAATTATCCCATGATTTAGCGTCCATAACTTCAGAATGCTTCATAAGCCACACGACTTTTCCAACAGAAACATCCTTCACCTTCCAGAGCCTCTTTAACCTATCAACACGCAAACGATATCAAGGCAAACAATACAAAGTAATTACACATCAACAGCTCGCTTAATCATCTCGAACAAACACCGAATGTCGTAAAATTACTTCAGAAACAACCACGAACTTGTAAAAATAAATTTCGCGTAAATTCAAACCTCAATATAATTCAAATAACAGCTCTTATCTACGTCCTCGAGAAGCACATTACCAAGAACTTGCATCCACTTGAGAACATCGGGTATTCCACGTAAGCTGCATTTTTCAATGTATTTACTCTTTCGGTTTATACAGCGGCTAATCGTTTTTAAAACCTCTAACGATGCTCCACACCATGAACCCCGTCTGGAAAATCATCTCACACAAAACCACACCGGGGATTACTCCTTATAAAAGAACTATTAACTATGCATTCGCGAAAGGGCGCCGTACAAAGCCTTAAAAAGTTCTTTACATCGTTGGCATTTGTAAAATATTCGACACGATTGCACCCGAGAAGCTTTATTGAACGACCTCCGCTGTTCTTTTGTTTTCCATTTTTGATCCGTCATTTGAGTTAATGCCGATCTCGGCGTTCGCGAAAGGTCGCAAGCTGCGAATTCTTCGCCAAACTCGCCTCATAACCTAATTAATAAAATATTTTTAATTTTTTCCTGCGTTAAAACAGCTAAGCCACGAGTGAACTTCATTACTGAATAATTTCACGTTTTACGTATATTTTTAAACCATATTTCGCATATTCCCCAAAATACTTCCACGATATATGCTCGATCATTACAAAACATTCGAGTAACATTGTAATGGTTAGATGGAAAAAAACATGGCGTAAGATTCTTACATTTTAAAATTCGTTTGCGCCAACAAAGCGTCGAAAAAAGTTCCACATTTTGACCAATCACATAAACTTCGCGGTCGCTTATAATTAAAAAAGCTCGACTAAAAAGTAATCGAATATCGAGAACACCACTAAGTAACAATTCACTTGCAACGTACACTCAACACGTCGTATCCATGTAATATCACGAAGAACATTGGTAAACAAAAATATAAAACCCCCTTAACAACAGTGGATACCACGTCGAGGGGGAGATGAACGCGCGAAAAATCAATACCGACTCTCCGCGCGCGTACACCGTAAGCAAAAGAAAGAGATATGGGTGTTTTGGCCTATTCTTCTCGGCCAAGCCCTTAACCGAGATTTCACTTACCCAAATACTCGCTCGCGCGGCCCATCGTCCGCCCTCTACATCTAACACCCCCTACGTGTACTACGAACCCTGAAAATTCAACGTACCTTTCGCAATAACAATTTCATTGTAAATTTGCTCATGTCCGTCTAAAAAGGGCGTCGTTGTGATGAAATTGTTACGCTGTCGCATTTTCTTATAACTTTCCTCTAAAACTTTCTCATTTTTTCACCCCTTTCACCATTCTGTAGAGGCGTCGATAAATATTTAACCGCTTTAATCATTCTCGAATTAACAACACTTGGAGTAAGTTTTTCCGATAGAGGGCGTTCGAAGCGTGTTTTTCACGTTCGATGCACTTTTCTCCTTCGCTTTTGGGTTCGGTTAAATATACAAATGGAAAAATACATCTATCGATTTAACTCGTCCGCCTTGGTTATTTAAAATCGAACTCTCGAATCAGAAATTAAGCCATGAGCGAACAAAATATGCGCCAAATCGATCAAAAATGCAAGAAGCAAAGCGACCATCGATGCAGCATTCAATTCACCCTGCACTTCAGAATGCGCGCTCATCGATCGATTTTGTTGTTAGAAGTCGCAGAATATTTCCCGCCGTAGCGAGTACAGGAAATTCGGTTAGTACTCGCAGATTGAAAGATTGAATTTTTTTTCATTTTCATCCCTCTCTCGCCCCCTTCCCGCCTTCACGAAACGTCTTTATTTTTACCACGTCGTCGTATCGGATGATTTAATTCGACGGAATCGAATTCTCGCTTCGTTCTCAAGTTCAATTTTCATTTAGTCGAAGAAAAGGGTATATTTTTATATCGTATTTCGAAATTTATACCGCGTAGTTTTGTAACTTATTAGTTTTACGGAGCATCACCCAAGTTGATTTTCACGTAATTATATTTCACCGTGAAATGAAGAATTTCTAGATTTTTTTGGTAGGAGTATGATTTTTTTAAAAACCAAAACACACGAGTAGCTTAGGGGTAAAAGTTGAAAGCAGGAGCATAACTAAGTAATTTTACAAAAGGGAAAGGGGGGATTTACAATTTTCAAGTTTTTTTTTCAATACATAGCTGTTCAAAAATATCGCATTATTTAAATTTTTTATTCAATTTAGAACTTTCAATTTCGATTAATTTAAAATTTGATTTTGTAATTCCGATTTTTCCAAAACCGGCCACCGCTAATGCCAAAGTGCATAAGTGGTGCATCGTCTTTCAAATGGACGATTTGGGAAGAAAGATGGGTATTTAACCCAAAAAAAGTAGCATGGGAAGGATGCCCGAGCAAAATATTCATATCTAAACTAGTCACTAAAATTCTCACGATGACTGAACTCGCGAAAGTAGAGGAACGAAATTGACTTTCATGGTGAACTTGATATTTTGATAATTTTTTTTGCACCTTTTTACTTGAAGTGATTTTTTTTTGGTTTTTTAAAAAAACTAAATTCACGGTTTTAAAGAATCCTTATACATCCCTGGCTCAAGTTCACCCGCCATTAACAATGCTAAATCGCTCCGGCCACAGATTCATACAAATCATATCACCAGGATCTCCTTAACTCGAAGGTTTCATAAGCACAACGGCCGCTCAAAACAATTGGCCATTATTGCGATACGAAGAGCTCTCACGCCCTTGTAAGGTATTGAATATACCGTTTTGATACTAAACTCCAACGTTGAGATTTTATTAACGTCGGGTTATTTCGAGGTAATAAATGTTATCGTACGGTAAAACGCGGTAGCGAAACCGCATAAAGCAAGTGCGAAAGTAACATGTACGTGAATTTACGTAGCTATTCATGATAATATATTACACTCTGAGGAAAAAAAAATGACGGTTGTCGACCCAGTTACGTCATGTTTTATCGGTTATTAACAACCACGTCGGAGGTTTTTACGAAATTGAAATTAACTTTCTGTTTCACTCTGCGGGAGTAACAATCTGTGATTTGATTAAACGAACGAAATTAACGGGTTAAGAATCTCGCACAATGTACCCAATGACAAATAGTCGTACCTACGTATATGGACAGCACGTATGAAGACGATGATCTTAAGATGAAAAAAAAACCAGTGAAAAAGTCATCAAAAGAGGTTGACATTGACACAGAATTACGAGTAAACATCGAGTACGTTCAAAAATGACGCTAGAAGAAAACCGTACACAAGTCGAATGATGTGAAGTAAATCGATGGCGAACAAAGAAGTAAATATAAGCAATCAACTCGAACGATAATCCAAAGCGTATACTGCCGACTTCGTACAGTTCGCATTCCACATGACGATGACATTCGATAGATGTACACGCTACATAATGTGTACATGTACCGCGATGTCATTGCCCACCAGTCGTCATTTTCACTCGTTTACATTCCGTATACCTATTCATCGAGATCGAGGTGTAGGTAAAAATAATCTCGCAAATTGCCGCAGTTCTTCGTGAAAAAGTAAACGTCGCCGCAAACCATTCCACAAAAGTAATTCGGTTTCCATGTGTAATTTTCAACCGCTGTCATTTCAAAAACAAACGTGTCAAGTCGAAAAAGGGTTGAAATTATTTGTATAGCTAGCGTTTCAATTGCTGTGAAAATACACGAGCACCCTCTTGAAAAATACCATTTCGAGGGACTATCAATTCGGTATTCGGTAATTAAAGTGGCATAATGAGTTAAGACGTGTGCCAAAATATCATTCTAATGAAGCTTTTTAATATCGTGAGGCGTGTTTGTGGGGTGAAAAAAAATTGTCGTTGACGATTCTATGAAGAGGTTTGAGAAATACTCGTACGATCGAATGTGATGCATAATAAAACGAATAAAGCACTTATATGCGATGCACTTCAAGTAATGTTTTTTTTTTAATTTTAATTGCACTTGAAGATTTTTTTTAATTTGATGAGAAAAATACAAGTTTTACCAAAAACGCAATTTCGTCAGAAATTCTGATCAAAATTTTAATCTTTTTCTTCTAAATTTATTATCATTCTGAAAGAGTAATTATAATTTATTCAAATCAGTTTAAGAAACAAAAATTGCTTAAATTTTGGAGAATTTTCAAAAATTGAAAATTAAGAATTTTTTATTAAGGTTTGTTTAAAGAAATTTACTAAATATTTCTACTTATTGTTGGGATTTTAAAAAGAACCTCAAAACCAAAATTTCAACTGCCATACTTCATTCTTTGATTTTTAAAGAATTTTCAAAAATCAAAAATTAAGAAATTTTTATTAAAATTAAGGTTTATTTTAAAAAATTGAGTTGATATTTCTAAAGTTGAAACATGTCAAAAAAAACAAAATTTCAACTACCTCAGTTCATTTTTTGATTTTCAATGAATTTTCAACATTAAAAATGAAGAAATTTTTTTAAAAATAATTCAATACCGAAACCGAAACATAACCCACTCGATTTTGGAATTCCAGGGGAAAAAATCAAATCAATTTTTCGACACTTGAAAAAAACCCACAATTATTTAGAATCCCACAAACCCTACGGAGAATCCCTCCTAAAAGCAGGAAAATATCCCATTCAACAAAATTCAAAAGGATTCGTCGTCGCGGAAACGTCCATGTTTCCATTCACCGTTCAATTTGAATGAACGAAGGTTAAAAAATAAACTACTCACAAATGTCTAGTCAAGTGCATATTCGCGCAGTAACGCGATGTCGACGACGGAAAACTAAACATAAATAACCTTCGTACTTAATAAAAACCTAGTTCGCTACACCGTTTCTACTTCTTTCAGCTCATCTTTCCGGCAAGCTTTTTTTTCAAAGTTTTTCAATTAATTTTTTTTCGCCCTCTCCATTTCAAAGTCATTCATTGTATTATGCAACGAGAGAAAAAACTACGCTGAATGACAAAGTCAATGTCAATGTACCGACATGGGTAGCACTAGACGTAAGCCCGGTATAAATAACGTTAATAAAATGGGAAAAATAATCCGTACAAAGGTCCAATGTCAGAATTTAGCTTATACTGATTAATGCTTTATTAGGAGCGAAATACGTAGGCGAGTTATAGTCATCTTGTTGACCTTCTTTTCAATTTAACTTCACAATTTGAAGAAAGAAATGAGAAAACCCTTTGAAAAATACGTCGTTTCACCTTCGTCTTATACGTAAGCAGTTTCAAAAAAAATACATCCAAGTCACAATTATACAGGTATGACGTATTCCTTCATAAAACAACCTCCCTTCTTCGAAAAACTTGACGATACAATTTTACACTTTTTTCGTTTAGATTTATTTGATGCAATTAGTTCCACAAAATGAAAAAAGATAAAAATTAATACGTAGACGTAATAGTTCGCAACTTTAACTGAAACCGATCAATGTCAAATTAGACGTCGGTCGTCACATAATACCATTCAATATAGTAAATTTCGACTATTTTAATAAACTCCATCGTAGAATATAGCGGAACAAATTGCGGCTGTATAAACAATACAACCTCGGTGTAATATGTCTTCACAATACGAACGCACAACAATGTTACCAATACCGAATTAACGGCTACTCTATAATTGCATATAAACACCGTGTTCAGCTCAAGATAACGGAAAACCATCGCTCGTTGTAATTAAATTAACCAAAATAACTCGCAATAATTTACGTCATCTCACAAAATAACTAGTAATACGAGTAGATATAATATGGCGTAAAATGTATGCTTGTTTCATCTCTGCATTTAAACAAATTTTAATTAGCGGCTTGAGGATACAAACAATATGGATTGTTGAAAAATATTCATTTTTTTACGTGTAATTGGAAAATCAAAGGGGCGTTAATGGGGATAATGTGATTCAGATATAGAAGAGGTAGAAGAAGAGGCAAAATCCCAGGTTCAAAATTCTTTCAAGGTGCCTCAAACGATACCGAGAAATTTTTTTCGGAATCCAAGTTGTAGATAAAAACATATTTACTCTGACTGCGGACACTCCTTCATGAGAATGGTTTCGATACCCTTTTCTTATCAGCCACTGTTTAATATAAGTAAATATCCCTAAATGACAAATTAGGTGAAGAAGATTTGTGAAAACGCGATAAACTTGACCGATGCACGAAAATTCCCTAAAAACGTCTGTTAGACATCATTTTTCATGCTAAATCTAAGGATAATTTTTTCCCCCTTAAAACATTTTTCAACGTATTTAATAGATTAATAAAAAGAAAAAACTTCATATGCGATGTATCGAAAAAATCGATAGTTTTCGCGTAAAAAATTATTGAGAAATCGCCAACGTACGCCCGTCAAGTCGATACCGGCCGCTGTATACTAGCGGAAGATGTTCGCTTACGCGTCATAACCGCGCAAGCCCGAGGAAACGACATTTATAGGGGAAGCGCTCGTAAGCGTACATTTTCCGCTAGTACGTAGCGGCCGATAACAACTTGACGGGCGCACGTTCGCGATTTTTTAATATTTTTCAACGCGAAAACTATCGATTTTTTTGCTACATTGCATATGAAGTTTTTTCTTTTTATCAATTTTTCAAACACGTTAAAAAATATTTTAATGAAAAAAAAAATTTTTTTGTTAAGCTCCAAAAATTGCGCTTAAATTGGTTTTTAAGAAGTTTTAGGAAGTACTCTAGCTTCAAAAATTCTGATTTTCGGCTTATACGAGTTGATGCATATAACATCGATACACAATATATTTTTTTATAGAAACGCTACCTCTTATTCGAAGAAGGTGGAACCTCGATTGAGGGGTTGAGGTGATTTAAAAAGAAAAAAAAATATTCAGGCAGACAACTCTCAACAAGGTATCTAAAGGATTTTTTTTTTAAATTAGGTACTACTTTTTCACAACTTTTTTACCAAAAGTTCAAAAACCTCTCAACTTCACCCACCCCTCTCTATCAACGAGGTACAATTTTAAATTAAAAAAAAAATCTGCATTTAAAAAATAAAATTTAAAACCATCATAAAATTATAAAAAAATTAAATATGACGTCATCTATTCCGACACCGTGTTGCCAATTCATAAAAAATTGATAGCCATTTATCATAAATATACAATTTTTATGAAATTTCTATAAAGTTTTTCGTGTGTTCGAGTTTTTTATTCTTTTGCTATACTTTTTGACAAAATACACTCCATTTTCACTACTTTCATAACCCTTTTTTATAATCACTACTTTCATCTCAACTATGTAACCAAAATGTCATCATTCGATTGAAAATTCGCCAAACTAGACAGGCAAAAGCCATATTAGCGAGGTTCTCACCACACTCAGGGGCGTTAGGAAACTGGAGACGGTTTTTAAAATTTTTTCACCCATTTTTATCAAACTTGGTCATTTTTTTCAAAACAATTCCTAAATTTCACATTCTTGAAACATAAAGCAATATCCAAATTCTTAATCAACGCGAAAATAAAACGAGACGCCTAACAACGACAATGCCGTAATTTCCTAAAATTCCCGTGCTTTATTCGTCTAACGAACTAAACACCAGAATTTTACGAGCATTTACGACGAGAAATTCCGGTAGGAGACTATGAGTATTCACACAGGTTAACGTGATTCTTTTTCTTCTACAATACAACATTTTATTAATCCAACAGGTCGATAATTTACAAATTTTACGACTTATATAAGTCACGTTTATGGGACATTTTCAAAGCTATACCACGTAACGGTTTTACACTTCTCGTAGAAAAACCTAATGTAAAGTATCATAAGTTACATATCTTCTACATGAGCTTCTTAAACATGTGCTTTTATAATCACGAGTTTTTTCCCGCTATTTCAACGCTAAACTACTCCAACCTAGAACGATCACTTTTTTTTCGCTCTCCACGCATAATTTCTCAATTTTCGCAGCGTTTATGATTTCTCGAATGATTTCATTTTCGATTTTCTTCCGGTTATTACAACATGATGATAAATTACACCTCGTCGTAAAACACACATACATGCAAATATTAATTTCATTTCGATATACCCACGATAACTATCTCCCACACCACAAATACCTCATCCGGTAAATTTTACCGAGAAATACTCGGTCATTTAATTACAAACCATTTAGGAGTTAATTATTTAATAAGCCGAGTCATAAGTCAAGCCGAATTATACGCTTTAATTAAACACGTTGAAAGAAATTACCTCTTGTAATACAGAATCTTGCTTTTTCGTTGATAAATTTAAATATCTCTCTTGACTTTGGCAAAACTTGGCCGTTTGTTTTTCGAATTTCTTTCGGCCTTCCTGAAAATATAAAAAACAACACATTTCAACATTTTGAAAAAAAACGACATATGGCATAGTCCTCTTTCTAAGACGTTTTAATCAGTCAATTATTTGGATAAAAGGTGTAAAATATCAAGCGAAGGCAACAATCAACAGGTGTTTTTCAAAAGTAGAATCATGAACTGGTTTCGAAATTTCTACATTTTAATAATATCTAAAACCCCAAAAGGTATTACATCTACCAACGTATTGTCTACCAGCTACGCAAATTCATGGGGAAATTTTTTCCAACTCTTACCAGATCTGTAATAATTCAAAATGTACATTTCCTCGTATCGCCACCAGCATCGCCCACAGCTTAAGTGAAACGTATTGCGTAAAAGTGGTTCGTATCACGATTCGTACACGTTCATAACTGTTAATTAATTCTCGATGCATCCCTACTTGACCCATTCAGCGATGTCTTTTCACATTTTTCATATTTTTCACAATTTAATCGCACCCAAGCTGTATCGAATCGTAAATAAAAAAATTTCTATTCGATTCGGCTTATCAGCGTGCACAATGAGAAACTCATTCTTTGACCATCGAGTTTCCACTTTTTTTTCCCTATTCTTTCTCTTTTTTCATGCAAATAAAACTCGTAAAACGAAACGTTTACACGTGTTGCCGCATCTACGTCGTTGTTGTTAGTTAATCAATCATATCAAGTAAAAGTGCAACCAATACACGTATTCTAGATTACCACACAGACACACGTAGACAGCTAGACACAGTAGACACCCATTCCTATTTAATGCCTACGCAGCTGAGCTTCTTAAATAAACATTCTGCTACGCGGTATTTGAAACTATAGATACATCGTTAATGCGACTTTTTTCCTATTTATTTAAACCTTATTGCTTATTCCATCATTTACTGTACTAATTAATACGATATCATCGGAACCATTAACACAATACGCTTTGTTATCGACTCCACAAGCAAATACAATGTTGACAAACTAGCACTCCGTTATCGCATCCTGAGCGTAATTCCAATAACAATACCAACTCAAATAGGAACATGCCACTTGAACACGTATCGAATAATCGAAACGAAAACCAGAAAATTACGCTAATTAGAACTTTTCATTTTTTGGCAAAACACCCATAAATTCGTCGAAAACTTGAAATTCGTTCGCAAGATGAAATCGTCGTATCTTTCACTAAATCGTATCCTTCTCTGTTTCAAGGTCGTCATTCGAACCTATTTTACGACAAATTTATGCAAATCTACCTTCAGAATCTCGCATACTGATGAAAAAAAAAACAACAAAATATAAAACGTAAAAAACCACGTTGCATATCCAATTGATTTTCAGTCGTTATCACTCAAATGTTTTTACCTTTCAATTTAACTCACGTAACCAAGATGGTAACATTATATACACTTTTTATAACCGAAAAAAAAAATTAAAACACAAACAATAAAACCGTAGGTGAACAATTACTGTAATTTTTAGCCGCATATACACGATTTAACTTTCACAAAATGGGGGAAATGTGATTACTCATTAGTTCTTCGGTACATTTACATTTTGATTCATACGGAACAGATCTGATGACGTATACAATGAATTGGTATATTTTGTTTATTTATTCGTTATTTTATATACTTCGTATTTAGTGGGTTTCCTGCGTCCTCGGACATTACAAGAAATCTCACCGTTAGTAACACTCAAATTCCAACTTTTCTGACCATTTTTATTCTCTCGATGAACTGTATCGACGTCCCCACAATCAACAAAATTAATGGAAGTAAAAATTAATTACATGGTGTCGTGATCATTTTAATATGATGTTGAAGGAACTTTTCTGAATGGTTTTCAATTTTTATAAATTATTCCTCTTGCCAACAATACCCTTCAATTTTTCTTTAGAATTTGCCCCGAAAATTCTTGTACATTCTTGAGGTATTTCTTCTCACCGTGGGTATTATTTTAGAGGAGATTTCAAGACGACGTATTGAAAATTGAAAAACATTTTTATACGATTTTCCTCAAAAATATGAAAAAATCTGGAGATTTTTCTTTTTTTTTTTGCAAAATATGAACCATTTTTAAGATTTTCTCGTGTCAATAGTTCGGTAAAGAAGAGAAAAACAATTTTTTTAAAATAATTTTTGATTAATTTTTAGAAATTTAGACAAATTTTTAAGATTCTTCTCTAAAATATAAAAAAATTGAAAAATTTTCAAGGTTTTACTGTTTTTTTTGAGAATTTTTGAAAAGGTTTGGAAATTCTTGCAATCTCAAGAAAATTCTTGTGTGTTGGCAACACTGATGGTTCCGCAAAAACGCAATTTATAATTTAATAAAATCATACATAACGACTAAATGAGTAAATATCGATAAAACACATGGTTACATAAATTAAGCCGACCGGTTGATGGTAACAATTTCATTTACTCGCCAAATTCCAAAATATAACTTCGTTTACGTACGAATATAAATTAAAACGAGGACCAAAAAACTTCGTAATTTTCCGACGCCATATGACAAACGCGTATCATCGCGAAGAGTTATATATTTTTTCATTATGTAATAAGCTAAAATAAACTTCGCAATTAACACGAAACGAACATCATAAATCACCGATATAACTAGTATCGACAATCTCTTACCTTTACCCCTCCTATGTGATCTTTTCGAAAATTTTCCAACGGCATGATTATTTGCTCGTATGCTCGATCCAGCTGTAACACAAAAAACGAAAATTAATAATTTCGGGAAATAAAATTTAGTATATAAAAACATACAGTGTATATCCCTCGAGCTTTATCACTTCTCATTACATCCTCGAACTCGTAATTCTACTCGTGCGATTAATTCCCGACGCAAAACTTGTTCCGTCGAGTACGTCGTTTCGTAATTAAAAACAATACCGATAATTGCCGACTAATACGATTTGTAATTGGCAACAAGTGTATCTTGAACGCAAGTCGTCATCTAATATTATGAGATCGAACTTTCTTATTTAAAACCGTTATATCAGGCAGTAAGTTGTATGCGGAAACGTGGTTAGTTGTGGGGAGGAGGTGGTGGGTAGATTGAAAAAAAAACGATAAACAACTAGTGGAAATGTTGAGTGCAAAATTACATCGGTAATTCGAAAAGTTAAATAACCGCGGTAACTCTCCGGCGCGATTTTCGTTCGTAAAAACTTTATTATGCTTCACGTCACAAAAAATTCCACAATCCAGCAACGATAAAGGATTAAAGCTACATTGAAAATTACATTTCATTAATTTATTTTTTTTTTCAAAATCTCATTAAAACTCCATCATCTCTTAATCTATCCTAAAACGTTAACCGGAAAAACTAATCTTTCGGGGAGTTTAATTCGAACAACGCCTACAAGGAAAAACACTTTAACTTCATGAGAAACAAACCCATGTGATAAAATCCCGTCGTCAGGACACATTCTCCTCGACATTATCGTCCGACGGAAATAATATTTAAAAAAATTACACCATCGCACTTACACATTAACCCTGCCAAAACACTTTCCAATTTATTCCACAAACGTCATTCGTCGACTATGGTAAATGGAGCATAACAGAAATCGCGTTGACACCGGAACCGGCTCATATCGCGGAGAATTTTCCGCGCGTACTTTACGTGATTTCGTGAAAGGAAAAAAATACCACTAATATTTTTTGCCAACTTCACAAAAATTCGAACTGGTCTGCGAGTTCGCACGTTGGAAACGTGTGCTTCGTGTTCCGCCTGTCCTATATCGCGTACTACGCCTAGTAACGGTTTATAGTAAAATGTGACATAGTTTCGTCGAATTTATCACTTTATTAAAGGTCATATGACACCGTGGACGATCATTTTAAAAATTACGTATACTTCAGATCTTACAGCCGTGATACTCGTAATTTTTTCTGTTTTTCAAGCGCTACCTTGATTACGTCTAATTACGTCGGGCTCGAGTGTTCGACCGTAATTGGCGTCAGAAATTTTTATTCTTCGGTGATGGGTCGTCTCATTGTGAAAAAAAATTCGAAATGCGATATGAATTGCAGCATTTCTCAGTTCGACGGAAGAAATACCTAACTGACCTTCGACAACACCAAAAAAATCCTACAACGAGATTTAATCCTCGAAATGGGGGATTTTACCAAAGTAGATCGAATGTGGCGCTTTGCGGAATCAAGTGTAACCAGTGGGACAAACGAACATAATAACCCGTAAGAAGAATGTATTATAAAAATTATGATGTTGAGGATATCGCGTTGTTTTCGAGAGTTTTATTAATTATTTTTGTAAATTTATTGCTTCACTGATGGTTTAAAAGAACTTCGATTACAATATTGTATCGATTATTAAAATTTTAAAATTCACCCACCAAAAAATACTCAAAAAATCGGAAATTTTCCGCTTTAAAACTTCAGTTCTATACAATTTTCACATAAATCCAATAATAATCGTGAAAATCTAGGAAAACTCGCACTCTCCAAGATGGTAACATCTCATGGCCAAGGGTGACAATTTTGATATTTTCATGTTCTCATAACATGACATGAATGACACATTGTTATTCTAGCGTATCATGCTCATGAGTGACATGTGATCATATCATTGTGACATAATAACATAATATGATGATAAGTCGTTGTCATGGTAACGTGTCATGCTTATGAGTAATAATTTTGACATTTTCATGGCATCGTAATATGTCATAGGTGACGCATCATTCTTATTGTGACATATGATCATAAGAGATTTATAAAATGACAAATCATTGCCGCGGTGATCTCTTATGAATGCCATGTGATATGTAATGACATGCTATGATGAACGTCATTGTCACGGTCAAACGTCATGCTCATCAATATCATATGATCATGTCATGGTGATATGTCGGATGACATTTCATGATGACACGACATTGTCATGGTGATATCTCACGATCATGTTATAATGACTGAATATAGTAACCTGAATTATGACATTATGTTGGTATGTCATTGTGTTGTCATGATGACATGTATGAACACTTGAACACATGTCATGATAATAGGCGCGGTGATGACATGTGATAACAAGTCAGGTGATTATTTTTTCGTACAAAAAACCTTGAAGAGTGAGAAAAAATGCTGAATGAGGATAGTACATTGTCGGCACAGCTTTGCGAAGCGACACGAAAATGTCTCACTATGTTGCGGATTTGTACTATTTATAGACATTTTTTCTCCATTTTTGAAATTTTCCCTCCATTTTTAGAATTTTTTTCCTAGCTGTATCTTTCACCATTTATTTTGAGATACTTTCATGATATCTTTCCAAGCAGTACAAATCTTTACTAAAACCATAACACGTGTTCCTGCAAGAATTCTCAAGAATTTCCAACAAGTTAATTATGGAACGATGAAATATCATTTTTTTATAGCTTCAATTAAACAAATTCATGCGTATGTAAGTAATTTACAATATTAACGATCAATTGAAATATTACAGCGGCGTTACTTTCATCATAGATTGTAGATAACGTTCAGCATGTTTTTTTGTCATCTAACACCAACAGTATCAAAGTCAAGTACATAAGTGGCCTTTGAGCTGAATAATATGCGCCACTTTGTATTTACATAATATTTATCGGATTGGGCTATTAGAAGATGAATGTCTATGCCTATTTCTCATTACAACATTACGAGATAAGCGACGTTAAAAAATTGCAGAAATTTTATTCGAAAATGATACCGTTTTATCTGACTAATGGATCATTGCGAATGAGAATTTCATACTCAAAATTAGAAAAAAATACAAGTAACACGTTCCTTCGATATTTTTTTTAAGTATATAGAATAATTTATTTTTGAATTTATTCAATAACAAGTACATATTACTCGTAAATGCAAGGACACGTTTAGGAATGTATGACTGTCTCGTCATTTGAATTTTTTTATTCTTTCAGATAAGTGTTACTTCCAATAGAAAACCTAAACTGAAATTTTCTAATCAAACGTCTGCCATCAGTATTTGAATTCAGTAAATTTTAAAATTCCTTCGATTTTTAATTGTTTTCACAAATTATTCATTTCAACTTACGAAAAACACGCGTACAAATTATTTCAAGGACACGGAGGAGAAGGGTGAATAGCGGAGTATAAATGAAAAATACATTTAAATCGAGAATTTAATTGTGTAATAATTCCAATGTAATCAAAGAAACGAAATCTTTCGAAATGTTTTCGAAATTTTAGAGAAATTTTTACGAAAAACTCTTTTCATACGTAACTACGAGTAGGAAACCTTTTCAAAAAAGTGGTCACATTTCGATTTATTGCTACGTCACTATTACACATGGTTACATCAAAATGATACCAATAAACACAATCGAAATGGTTAACCATCAATAAAATTTCTTCGAAAGTAGAAAATCCCTACAGCTGGACGATTTTTTTTGAAAAATCTTCCCTCGTGAATGTCACGCATCACGAATTCCAACTTCTTTAAGGCCAAACACCAAAATCAACCTGTTCGATGATTATCGAGTGTGACGAAGACAAAACCCTGACCATCTGTTTGAAAAAATTTCAAATACGAACGCAGCTTACAGTGCGAATTCCACCGGGTGTATGTGTTTTAAAGGCGTCGACATCCGTCGCGGAAATTGACTGTCAGCGGAAAATTCCGGTTTTGAGGCGAGCAACGCGCGATGGCGAAATTAGGCGGATTTTTTCACCGATATATTTAGGTTAACGAGTTTTACTCGATAGGAATTTTTCATCGTTTGAGGTGTTTGTATTACATTTGAGTAGAACACGATTAATATTTTTAGCATAAACAGGGATCTATGATCTTTATTTGGTATTGGTTTGAAATTGTTTACGAAGAATGTAACCGAGAGGATCATTATGGATGCATATACGCGTACTACGTACCGTCATAGTTACCCAAAAAGGAAGCGAGAACAATTAATAATTGGTCATAATAAAAGTAAAGGAAATACGGTGACAAAATACGTAAAAGATGTATGGACATTGATCAACCAATCATTCAACCAAAATATAAAACAGACGTGATACGAATGGTATCGTAGAAGTTAACAAAGCTATTTAGTCAAGTACTCGTGCTGATAGGTGGAAATGACGAAGTTGAAAACATACCTATGCAACTTCCGTTATTGTATCATTGAAATAAATTCTAATCAGAATTGTCGACCGTGACCAAAAATATATTGATATTGACCCAGTTAATATTTCAAATTAAAAACTATACTTCATAGTTTATCAATACGTTCGTTCGACTTGTAACGTTGTATAAACAGCGTAATATTTCACGTGGTATTAAGTAAAGGTACTTCATCGAAACATGAAGGATTCAAGTCGAGATAAGATTTCGATCAAAATGAACTACTAACAGAAATTAAATCAATTTTCAAAATTACCAAAAATAGATAAAACTAATGATAAATTCAAACGGTGACTAAACGAATTACGAACTCGACTCTTGTTAAAAATTGAAAATTATCAAAATTCTCTAATACAAGTTCAACGAGACATTTCACTATTTCGATTCATTTATACATATAATTATCAAGCTTACCATACGATCTCGTTCATCTTCAATAGCAGCGATCAGCCGTCCAAATTCAGCCAATGATTTAGTGATAACAAGTTCATCATCGGTTTGTGTGGTTCCAATGCATTCAAAACTGAAGTTTTGCAAAGAAACCGATAAATTCCGTTGAGCTCTTGATAGATCTAAATCATGAAACGGGTTCTCAAATTAAGTCGAGTCCTGAATAAAAAAAATTCAAAAGTGATCTAAAACACTCACGTTTTGCCGCATTTATGAGGTCTTTCACTTCTTTAATCAAACGTTTTATTTGTTGACTAGTCCTTTGCAATTCTCTTTCATGGGCGTGAAGATTATCGCGAAAAAATGGGCTATCAGTTACACAATCTGTGAATTCGAGAGGTTGTAAACGTACAACCATTTTTACTGAATTTCGGTAACCTCAATTCGATTAATTTCACAAACACTATTCACATAAACCTCGAAATAATCAAGTAGAAACAAAAATGAATGATGAACATAAACAATAAAAGAAATGCACTTTGTCGCGTAAATGATAAGGAATTAACATTGAAGTATTTTAGGTTAGAATAAACGATAGAGAGAAATAAATTAAATCAAATTAATTTGATGAATAGGTCAATAAAAACGTAAATTCGATTCAACTATAATCAAAAAATGCATCACAAAATAATATGCAATAACACAAACACGAAAATAAAACACATTACACAAAACACTTTGCAATTCACACAGTATCTCAGTTTGTCTAACTTCTTATTCTTCGTATTCTAATTTTCAATTCTCAATTCCTCGATCATGACACCAGCATTCGATTCAATAAACATTACATTACAATTTACATCAAAATTACATTCGCATGGAAGGTTCGGTACTTCTTGAAGGGGAGGGGATCGTTCCAACACCAACACAAAACAATCTAATCGAAATCGATTGCGCTAACGATCGATCAATCGATTTTCAGTTTGGCCACTTGACCAAACCCGAAGCCAAAAGACTTTTTTACACGTAACAGAAACGCTATCTATGGTTGAAATTAATAACTATTAAAATCATGATTTGAAGAAACAAAACACAATGTTTCAAGTTTTAGCTTGAGGCTGCCAAAGATAAGGATGAAGAAAACTGAGATAATTATTCAGTAATTAAAATTATTTTCAAAGTATGAATTTCCTGCGGTTTTAGTTAATTTTTTTGAAGTATTGGTTGACGGTGGAAAAAACTTTGTTGTTCGTTCCTCATCCCATGCTTTCTTGTATGTACTATGTTCAAACTTGTCAAAAAGATAATCGTTTTGTAGTTCATTTATGTATGATGACGTTTTGCAATAATTAATTTATAATCACCTAATATAGCTTCGAAGATGGCTACAGATAAACAAATTCTAATTGATATCGATTCCACTTCCCAAGAAAGCTCGTTCAATTTCCAAGAATTTTCTCCTACTGAAACTAAGTTACCATATTCGGAATCAAAGGAACAAGTCAAGGATGAAAGCACCGATCCGAAGCTTTCTATTTGGTCTTTAGAATATTTTCAACAATTTTTTGACGTTGACACAGACATGGTAGTTGAAAGAGTCATTGCTAGCATGCGACCAAAACCGGGGGTCAATTATTTACAACATTATATTAAATCGAAACCTGATCTGTACGGTCCATTTTGGATATGTGTTACTTTAGTATTTACCATCGCTATCAGTGGTAATATGGCGAATTATTTACAAGCCGCTTCACAGCAATTAGATTATCGTTGGAAATACGACTTTCACGCTGTGTCATCTTCGGCGATGAGCATTTTCTTGTATGCTTGGTTTGTGCCTATCATCTTATGGGGTGTGCTGAAATATCAAGGCAACGAACACGTAAGTCTTTGGAACCTTTTTAAATATTTGTACATGTTGTTATTTAACTTATTTAGTTTCAGCTTTCTTTATTGGAACTAATGTGCGTTTACGGATATTCACTATCGGTCTATATCCCTATTAGCATCTTATGGGTGATACAAGTAAACTTAATTCAATGGACATTAGTCTTCGTTGGAGCAGCGCTGTCTGGATATGTTCTTATTCAATCTATTGGTCCTGCTTTTGGAGATAAAAATTTGGTGTTGTTATTGGTGTTCTCGGGGCTACATGTATTATTAGCCGTTGGCTTCATGTTATATTTTTTCCACGTCCCACCCATGACCCGAGTTGACAAACATCCTTTAAAATCAATTTAATTCAATTGTTAAACATTCGTGTTAATTAATTTTCTAATGATTAGATCCATTTAAAGTTTGAAATGTTTATCATTGGTATATACCTACTGTGCATTTTTTTTTATCTAAAAATATTCGAGTATTTTCAACTAAAGTTTTCATTGAATATGTTTGGATTTTTTTACCATATCAGTTATAATATCGTAATTAAATACAAATTTTATTTAAAAATGTAATTAGCAATTATTTGAGAATACTTCCTGGAAACGTTTGCATCATTAAATGAATGTACTGTCTTATAAATTTGAAAGAAAATAATTCAAGCAACACCAAGAATGGAAACATGTCATCCATACAACTAACTACATGCTTGCTTTTTTTTTTTTAAATCTGTAATACATATTTTATATGTTGTGGTACAAAATATTACTGAATAGAATAAAGAATACATAATGATGAATTAAAAAAAAATATATATGTATATAAATATATTACCTTCTAACATCGCTTTGGCAACATTATAAAACCATTAAAATTTCAATTAAGCAAAAACATATTTACATCAGGTCATATAAGGAATACAATAGAGTGAAATCACAGTTGATTGAAAACGAGATTTGAAAAATTACGTTTGAACTTGAAACGGGATAATTAAATCATCAAAACTACCGATGTTCATTTCTTCCAAAATGTTATCTATATCATTCATCACGGAAGCGATCTAAACAAACAATGAGATGAGAAACAAAAAATTCTTATCTACATCGATAATTAAATAACGCATAGCTTACAGATTGCATTTCTTCATTTGAAACTACACACGTTGATGCAAAAATCTTATCAGGGTTCGGTACATCAAATAAAATACTATTTTTGGGTATTTTAGCAAACGATCTCGCCAACGACAGTGATCTCATTTTATTGATATAGTAACTCATGCGCTCCCGGTATTCAGGTTGCATAGATCTCATTCTGTTCGAGTAGTAATTGGACCGATCTCTGTATTCTGGTTGATCTACGCTATACGATCCTAAAGATGCTACATCTATTACATTTCTGAAAATAAACAAATTTGATGTCAGACTAGATATCGCAATAAGATATTCAGACAAAACAACACTCACGAGGCCATTTCTTGTAAAATCTTATTCAAGTCTGAATGTTCTTCGGACTTTCTTGAAAAGCCATTATCTAAATATCTACAGTAATAGTTCTCACTGCAGGAAGTATAAACTTGAATTAGTGAATGAGAACAAATTTAATTTTTAACGAAACATTACCACCTTTGGATTCTTTGAATGGTAACGTTATCACTGTTTGGATCTATTAACTGAGCTCTATCACTGGATTCACCAAACTGTAAAAACATATATATTATATGCTAAAGTCTGAGGTCTCATGTTATCTTTGTCACTTATACTGTACCATGAATTAATTTCTCACCTGAGAACTATCCTCTTGTTTACCACAACATTGAAGTACATAGGAAAGACATGAGCCCATATTAAATGAAATTATAAATGCTGTTAATTACTCTCAAATTCAGATTCAATAATAAATAGGTATAACATTTTCGATTTCACGTAAATTGTAACAACATAATGAGTGTAAACTACAAAAAACTAGAAACATTACCGTATTTATAAATCAAATTGTCAAATGCAGAGAACATTTAATTTTAGTTGATATCAATACATCGCGTTTACTTGCAAAGATCTGCAGAGTTGTTTTTGTGCGGTTGCGTCTTGAGTGTTTTGACTTTTTGAGATAATGAGATAATCAAGAATAATTCGTAAATACATCGTATTACGAGTAATTTACAATCTGCCCATCGCTTGTAATAATTGAAAAGTAAATTTTCAGTTTTTTGATTTATGAATATAATTTTTCTTATGCGTTTAACTTTTTCCTTTCATAGTTGTTTAATAACTTGAACTGCAGTACTTCCACTTGTCTTCCATTTTATTTAAGTAGGATTTTACAATTACAACGTCAAAATAAATTCAGTTTCATGTTTTTCTTCAATTACAGTTTTTCTTTACTTATACAATATTAAGTATTTATCAAGTATTTATATTGCTCTTAAGTAAATTTGCAGAGTAATTAACATACACATATAATTCACTATCCTCAAAAGAAAAAAATGAGGTTTTCGGTGACTAAATCATACACAATAAAATAATCATGCACAAGTTAATTAAAATTTTAATTCTTGTTCTACGTTTTGTTTAAATTCCACAATTTATTTCGCAACGTGAAAGAATTCCCTTATTAAAGTAACAGTGATGAACGCCATCATTTCTATACTGTATAATACTCCAACAAAACACACTGCTGATCTGAAAAATATATCAGTATATAACAAGTTTTTACAATAAATTGATAAAATCGTACCTATTGGAAGTGTACACGTTACTGCAATCACTGGGAATTAAGACTGTGTTGAACGCTAAATAAGAACTGCAAATAGTGGTTAAAATCACATATGATGTATATCCTAACCATATTAACGAAACGATCAATAAGATGTAATAATTTTTACGGTTAGAACCGCTTACTGAACAGGCAATCCTGAAAAATAAATTAAATTTGCGTAACGACAATAATAATATTATAACATCAGCAATAACGTAATGTTTTACCACGCATTATAATGATTTCCGATCACGCTTGATGTTTGACAAAAGTTACACTGCGAGATACCTCTAATGGAACAGTTAGTACAAGGATGATTCTCTTCATTCATCAATAATGGTCTCCCTTGTAATTTCTGATACATATTTGTTTTTACATTACACTGAGATGAGTTCTTCTGAATTCGTTTGGTGAAGAAAATTATAGCGCAAAAAAAAATAAAGAAACAAACATTTTCTGAGGGACTTATGACCATTAAAGGAACAATGAGTATTTCGAAACAAATAAAAACAAAAAACAAGGAAACAATGCTCCACACAAAAAAAAATTTTTTCTTTGGTAAAGAAAATCTAAAAATTAAAAAGATGTGACATAATAAAGCAGGTAATACTAAAAAAATTGTAATTATTGTGAGATAGATATTAATAGTGGAAATAGTAATTAGTAATGGTACCAGTAAAAGAGGTGAGAACGAGTCAAAAACAAACCGTTTTGTTGATCCCATTTTGAGTTTTGTAATTACGTTATATGATCATGTTAATATAAATTGGTATGCAGTGCACTGAGCTGACTAGAATTCGTATCGGGATACATTTAAGACCGTTAATTAATTCATCGTTATCGTTTAATAGACAAATGAGAAATTGATAATCAAATATAGAAGTTATTCAACTTACAACTTTACATATGAAATTAAGAATAAGAATGAAACAAAAGAGAAATCGATCTATTTTATTTTTTCCATTTTCAGTTTCTCTTTCTCTCATCTTATCATTTAAACAACTTTTTCGCTTTGATAAAGACGATAAAGTACAATTAGTACGATATAACTTTTGTAGATGGCATTGCAGAATCCCAATCTGCGATTTGATTGGCTAATGTGATCAACATAGATCGTAGAAAGTACATTTATTTACTAAATTAAGTGTACTCTCTACTGTAGTGTGTTCTATGATTTTAATCACATGTGAATTGTGATCGCATGTGACTTATGTTTTTTTCTTTACGTTTTCGTGAAATACTAATTTTAATTTATAACACGTATGATTATTTAATTGTTCTAATGAATTTGTATTGATATGAAGCTTACTAAGCAGTACCTCCGGTTTTTACCTTCAGGTAAATTTAATATAATTACCAGTTCAAAGTGTAATGTTTCCTTTATCAATCTCGATGGTAAGGATCACCGCTTCGTCGCTGCCGGAACGTCGGAAGACGTTACAATATGGGACAGTCGTTTGGCGAAAAAAGTAAACATTTTCAAGGGTGAGAAAAATGAATGTGTTTTCATAGCTACCTGCCCTGAAACACAGAAATTAGCAGCAGGATATTCAGACGGCACTGTTATAATTTACGAAACAAATTCCGAAGAAACTGCAACATTTTCTGGACATAGATCACCTGTTACTTGCATATCGTTCGACAATGAGGGCCATAGAATTGCTACCGGATCCAAAGATACCGATATCGTGGTATGGGATATCGTGGCAGAAAGTGGTTTATTCAGATTGACCGGTCATAAAGGACCAGTTACTCAAGTTCGTTTCATGCGCTTACGTAACATTTTGGTATCTTCGTCTAAAGATACATTAGTGAAGTTTTGGGATTTATCCAACGGTCATTGTTTTAAAACTCTTACTACTCATACGGAGGAAGTATGGGATTTTTGTTTGATGATGAATGACTCTTATTTAGTCACTGGATCAAATGACGAACAAATGAGAGTATGGCGTATTGAAGATAATTCTTCTTCGCGGAGCGTTGACTTGAGTGAAGATGTTGTCGATTACGGTAGCCCGATAACTTGCGTAAAAATTGGCGCTATTATAAAACGCAATAAACATCGCGTTGTATCTATGGCGTGTGATCGTACCTCACGAATTTTATGCTGTCACGGAACCGAGTCGTATTTGGAATTATTTAAATTTTCGTCCGATGAAGAAATGCTGCAAAGGTATCAGAAAAAAATAGAACGGATGAAGAAAAAGAACAAAGAATCTACGGCTACTGAGTGTACTACCGAGCCAATTCTATCTCCTACTTCAATACAATTTTTGATTAGTCGATTGGCGACTGTGCGAACCGAAGCTAGAGTAAAATCTGTCGATATACATTTCGATGGTAACACGATTAAAACTGTTTCGGCTTTGAGTAACAACTGTTTAGAATTTCACTCCGTAGTTGTAGGGAACAAAAAACAAACAGTTCAAGACAGAATTATCAGCAAAGCTGGTCATACGTCTGATGTCAGAGCCGTAGCTTTTAGTTATGATGGTAACGCTATAGTTTCTGGTTCTGGCACTGGTATAAAAATATGGAATCGTTCTTCGTTGTCGAGTCTTCGAACAGTCCACACGAAGTATGTTCTATCTGTGTGTTTCGTTCCGGGTGACCGATACGTACTGGCTGGATTAAAAAATGGTTCCTTATTAATCGTGGATATCGCATCTGGTGATGTGATTGAAACCATCGCAGCACATACGAAAGAGCTATGGAGTGTGTGTGTACTACCTAGTAAAATAGGATGTATCACTGGCGGTGGTGATTGTTCCGTAAAAATTTGGAATTTGGAATTGCTGAAACCGAAAGATACAGATGTTTCTGTAAATGTGCTTACTTTAATTCACGTCAAGACATTGGTTTTAAATGATCCAGTGCTTCAAGTCAGCGTCACCCCTGATAGCAACTTAATCGCCGTTGCTTTACTTGATTCAACGGTTAAAATATTTTTCATGGATACGTTGAAATCTTTCTTGTGCTTATATGGTCATAAGTTACCTGTTACTTGTATCGATATTTCGTACGATTCTACCCTTATAGCTACCGGAAGCGTTGATAGGAATGTGAAAATTTGGGGTCTAGATTACGGCGATTGTCACAAATCATTATTCGCTCACGAAGACACAGTAACCAGTTTGAAATTCGTTCCTAAAACGCATTATTTTTTTACAACCGGTAAGGATGGAAAAATAAAGCAGTGGGATGCCGATAACTTTCAAAGAATCATTACCATCGATGCTCATCATGGCGAATCTTGGTGTTTAGCCACTTCACCAAATGGCGAATTTCTCGTGAGTTGCGGTCAAGATAGAGTTATTCGTTTATATGAAAAATCCTTCGAACCTTTAGTACTAGAAGATGAACGTGAAACTGAGCGTGAACAAGAAGAAGAAGCCGTCTTAGCTACCGGTCCTGATTCTGCTATCCAAGGTTGTTCAACGTTACATTTAGCTAGTAGAAAAACCGTTACTGCGGAAAGAGGAGCTGAATTATTACTCGAATGCATAGATGTGTTAAAAGAATATAAGAAAGCAGCCGAAGAATGTAAATCTGAAAATAGAGCGCCTCCTTCGTTACCTCCAATTATGCAGGCTTTTCATGCCAAAACGGATACTGAATATTTTTTAGCGGTTTTAAGAAAACTTAGAACCAGCGATTTTGAGGAAATTTTGTCTTTATTATCTTTGTCTTCTGTTAGCGAATTATTTCAACTTTTAATTCCGTTGTTACAATCTATAAACAATGAGACTGAAATTGTTATTAAAATTTTAATATTTTTGCTCCGCGCGCATCATAAACCAGTTGTTTCATCTGGTGACTTATTTCTCGTTTTAAGGAAACTTCAAACGTTAGCCGCAGAAAGAGTTAATCAATTCAAAGATATTGTTGGTTGTAATTTACACGGATTAATGTTTATTCAAAGAGAAATATAACGCGTTTTTTTGTAACTTTGTTTTGTAATAAAATCAATTTTTTAATAGTTTTATTGATTTATTCAATCAAAATGGTATAAAATTACATAACAATATGCATTACTAATTCGAGTTAGTACACTGGAAATTAAAATAAAACATTAGTCATAAAGCTATGCATAAAATTCTTGATCAACTTTCTAGAATATCATGATTTTTTAATAAATATAAAAGTTGTCTTTTCGATATAGCATATAAAAGGAAAGTGTTTCGATGCTAATTGAAAACCATTTCTTAAAATTAACCAACAAATAAAGGTCGTTTGGCTTAATTAAAAAAATAATAAAAGAAAATAAATAGTAAAAAATATAAACATACAGGATTCTATATTTGTTAATTACAAACATATATCACGGTTTTGTTGTTAAGTATAATTTCTTCATAATCATCCTATCGGTGATAAATTTCTACGAAATTATTCCATTTTGGATAATTCAAATCTCAGTTCCAATGATTCCTTAAAAATTAACATTATATTGGAAACAGTAACGCAACAACATAAGATTAAGGCTTTCCACGCAGTTTTTCAAAAAAAAAAATGTACAACTTACCTGATCCGAATCCAGAATGGGGAATGTTCTAAAATGAAAATAAATCACTAATTGCTCATAACATTTTAAATAACATAAATAAAATTGTCGCAACTTACGAATCGATCAAACAGGGAGGAATGTTTTCTTCAACCCACTTCAGATCGTCATCCTATGAAAAAGAATTATAAATATTTAATTATGTAGTTTCCTATTAGCAGCAAATTTTTCATAACAATGGATATTCGAACCTCGTTGGTGACACTCTTAGGTTTGGGTGATTCACTTCTAATTGTGTTCATTCCACGCATTTTAACACCTGCATGAATGCTCAAATTAATATTTATGGTTAGGAATGAACAAAATGATGGAATAAATCGTACCATATGCGTCGTTAACAAAATGCTCGATTTCTTCATCATCATCGTCATCTTCAGGCGCATCTAAAAGTGGAGAAAATGCATACCTGGAAATAAAAAAAAAGAATTTAATACAGAGACTTTTTTCAATTCAAAAATAAAAAAGTACAATCACCTTTGGTTGTTATTTGTGGGACGCCACAAAACCATGATTACTAGTAAAATAATAGAAAATAATAAATGCCAATACGCTTCATCAACCCATAATTCTTTCCAGTCCTGAAAGCACTTATATTAGATGAATTCTTAAAAACGATTTTCAAAGATTTACCTTCAAACAAAATGCAGCTCTATGAGCTTTTATTGAGTACAACATAAATATGGTAGAAGCAACCACAGCAAAAATTAACGTGTTGGTGAAATGATTGTATAACGTCAACTTCACTAAATTTCTAAAAAAAGCAAAACAACATCAAGTAAGTATGTTTGGATGATCAAATTTATGAGAAAGATATGCACACCTTCTCAGTCTTAATGTGCGTGTAGTTTGTACAAGATTGGCAAAAATCCACCAACAAATGCACGAATCCAACAATGCTAAAGGTATGCTAGTGGTGACCAATAAGGTGGAAGTGTCATTGGGAAGTCTCATTACTCTAGCATAGGCTTCAGTAACGGCCAACGAGAAATATACAATGCCTGTGCCGATCACTCTGGGGAAATGAGATCCTAATCTAGGCCTTAAAAATGACAAAATATAGAATCATTTAGTCGAAAAAGAAAGAAAGAAAAAAGACAGACTTACTTAACGATGCCATAACCAAGACTAACAATAATGACTAGCATTCTTGCGAGTGTACGCTTCGCGGCAGAAACAATTTCCGCTATAAGTATTGTCCCGGGTAAAGATGATTCTCCGGTACTATTTTCAGAATTGAACTCTTCAAAAAATAAGGCTTTCTCTATCATTCCTGTAACAATAAGTAATCATTTAATGAAAATAGACAACACATTTTATTTTGTTTTTTATATTACCGATAAGTATGACAGCGCCTATCCAAAATTGTATCCTCAGTAAATCTCTCCACTGCATAAATGACACAATTAACCATACTGTAGCAAAAATCACATATACTACACACATACAACCATAAAACTGAAACATACAACGTTAAAAATTTTAGTAACACCTCGACGTAAATATTGCAACACTGAAATTAGTAAATGTACCGGTAATAGCGGCCACTTGGCAGCAGAAAGGTAACCGTATTGTCCTTTCATTTCTATATGAACTTTAGCTTCAAAATTTTTCGCAGATGTGATATTCAGAGTTAAAAGATAAAGGCCATCTTTAGTGATCGTATAAATAGGCGTTCTGAAATTCTAAAAAGCATACTTCCATCATGTTTCTACTCTATTTCATTTTTCTACGATTCGACAACTCATAAAATACGTACTCCGCTTTTTTTCCGTTTGTTCGAAGGAGATTCATCGGGATCAGTTGGTAGTTTACTGTTACTCACAGGACTGGAATACTTGTATTCCGCCTGAAATTACGACTGTCTATTTATAATCAGAAAAAATCAATTATTGAGAAGAATAAATAATACCAGAACAATTTTGTCCGTGCATGGGAAACTATTCGGTATCGATATGAAATTATTATCATCTTTGTTGTGACTCTTGCTCAAATATTCGGCTTGTAAATCTGTTTTTAACTAAACGATAAAAATAATCAAATTATTTTTTACGAGCTGCATTTTTACTTCAATAAAACATCTGTTCTTACACTGGTATAGCTCATAGTTAGATAATCTTCCCAACAAATAGCTTCTGATAAAGTCCATACTATACTTAAATTCGCGTTAGGTTCTTTTGTTTTACAAAATACTAAAAAAAAACAAGAATTAGATCCATTTGAATAAAATCGCCGCATTTATTTTGAAAATTGTTAATATTACTCTGCACGAATATTTGTGATTCTTTGAATAAACTTCGTGATGTACGAATAAAATTTGTATCCTGAAAAATAACTCGAATGTTAGCGAGATACGATATATTTGGAATATATCTAAAAATCGAATAATTTCATTACCTGTGATATATTGAAATCCCATTTTCCTGGATCAGCTAAGGAAAGTGCGCTGGAAAAGACAGAAAAGAGAAGAAGGACGGAAAACGAAATATCGAACATTGGCAAATCTGGTAAATCACATTAGTCTAAGGATGATCGAATACATAGACACGTGAATGAGATGCTGCGTACCGTCATTTTTCAGAGGAAATCAGAGATAGATAATTTTTCCAAAATTTTATTTTTATCATTCATAACTTTCTTCACACATCAGACATCGTCAATCGTAGAAAACTTTTTGATAAACAATTTGGCTTTGCCGCTTTTGTGTAAAATTGCCGACGCGCGACGCATAACTTGACATAACCAATAGAATGCAAGGAGATCGTGTTTATCCGAAGACTCTTGTTTGGTAGGTTTGTAATCATACCTATATTTCCTTGAATTTCTTTTTCTAATCAAAATTGAAGTTCTACTTTCTACTTTCATTTCTCTGTCTTGTATTCTTTACATTTCGTTAAATTTCTTTTGGTTACGGTTTCAAAATGATTGCGTTTGCGACTTTGCGTACATTGTGAGCAAATCATGGTTCCGGTCTGTTCTTTGACGATGGCCGATGGGTGACCAACTGACCATCAACCAGCTGACTTCCAACAATCAGCTTATGACTACCAAGTATCTGAGTGCAGCATCAATGACACTATATCCGCAATTAGCAAACAACTACTAAGTTACAAGTAATGAGGTGAGTACGTATCTACATAAGTAAATTTACATTTTTCGAATGATCGTTACGAATTACGATACACAAACACCGATGCAATGGTAGTTGTTTCGACTTCGTTGAAGTTATCTCTAATCAATCAACTTGACTCATCAATAAAAAAAATCGCACAACTTTATTTCTTGAAAACAAATCATTGAAATATGATATAATTACAGAATTGCTCACAATTTAAAAATTGGTAACAATGTAATTCAATTTCATAAAAACTATTCTGTGGTACCCAACTGATCCTTTTCTAAATACGTTACAAAATTTTTTACTTCAATGTTTAAAAGCATTCTACAAACAGAAAGTTGAAGTCTACAGAATGATGAATTCAATTTAGAAAACACGTACTTATTATTAAAAACAAATAAAAAAACAAATATCACTTAAGCTACATCAACTTGACTAGAAAAAAGGGAAAACACGGCAGTCAAAACGAAGATGGAAGGAAA
Source organism: Maconellicoccus hirsutus (assembly GCA_003261595.1). Lineage (NCBI taxonomy): Eukaryota > Metazoa > Arthropoda > Insecta > Hemiptera > Pseudococcidae > Maconellicoccus > Maconellicoccus hirsutus. Next base: position 71,363 of record QBDW01004910.1, read on the forward strand.
GGGAGGTAATTGTACGACAGCTGTATAGTACATGTACAGCTGCTAGAAAATTCAAATCATTTGATTTCCGATAGCATCACATAAACTATGTATGTAGGTACCTAAAATAGCGATTGTTGATTGATCATTACTTCATTAGTGTACTCAATCAATAAACTGTACACAAAAATTATCTACAAATGGTATTAAATCTCCAATTGATGATTTACATCAACTTCTATGTTATTGTCTTCGTGTTGTGCTTCGGTGTCGGTAATCATAATTCTAGGCGTCTGTTCTAATCGCTTCACATCATCATCGCTCAAAGGGCTATGAACAATCGCTTTGCAAATTTTTAAAACACTACTAGGATGATTATGATCTTCTTCGACATCTGAAGATGTATCCTGATATTCATCATTATCGAATACTTTTTTCAATGGGCTACATGGCGCAGATCCATCACATTTTGGTTGATCTTCATCTTCACTATCTCGATTTTTCGAATTCAACGACGCGTCTTCAAATCGTATACTTTGTAATTTAGTTTCCGAACTGAATGACATTTCTTCGGTAATTGGCCTATCCAAATGTTCCGCATAAGGCCAACTTGCTCTCGGGATTACTACTGGAAATACTGTTAGCATAAATAAGTTGGGTATGCCTCCGCACAAGCTTGATGATTTTTCTCTTCTGTATTTTCTTAAATTTGGTAATTTGTCGTATATTTTTGTGGCTCTTCTTGCCTAAAAAATTAATTCAAATGATTAGTACGTGGTTGATTGGCTACACGTTTGGTTGGCTTATATTCACCAGTAAATCTGGGTCGTCGTTTTTTTTTATGTATACTTTGTAATGTAAATTCTGAATTTCTCTGTCTAAAAACGCCACGTATTTTCTGTACGCGAAATTCTGTATATGAACTCGGTAATATGGCTCTTGGTCGTCATTTTTAACAAATCTGCGGAATTTAATGGAAAAAAAATTAATATTTGTTGTTTTTTGATTTCTCAAATCTCTTACCTGATAGTGTTCGATTCTATTTTCAAATCTGAACTACTAACTATCTTTTTATGAGCTGAATCTTTATGTCTGAATATAGCATTGATTTTAGGTAAAAATAACAAACACATCGAAGAAGTAGTGGTAAACAAAATTAGCGATGTTGTTGTCACATACGCCAAAGTAATGCGATCTGAAGTCACATTAGCTAATGTAAAATGAAGAACAGTGGTTACTAAAACAGTATATACAGTCAATCCGATATATTCCGAGTCATTCAAAGAAGGTATCTTCACATTCCTGTAATTTATGGTTTATTATTAATTCTGTCATCTTCAATTGTAGGTACCTTGAATTTTAAACATTACCTCGTTTCCCAGGCCATATAAAGGCCTAAAATGAAAAACACCGCCTTATAAATACCCAAAGCGAATAACCACGTGTTTTTATATTCTGATTTGCATACTTCCACCTGGAAAATAATAACGAAGTATAAAGTAAGTATTGATATCTATTAAAATATCGTAATTTTATGGAGTTGTGTAGATGTATTATTATTGAAATAATGTTAGTTTCACAGCGCTTCGATATTTCTTCGGATTCTTCCATGCAATGATCTCACCTGTAATTGATGAATGATCTCTGGATGGGCGACACTAGCTTCTAAGGTAAGATTATATAAATCATGTTCCATGGGGTCTATCGCCGTCCATATTACTATAATGACGCCGTCAATTAACACAAATACTCCAATAATTGGAACCAATCTGGAATCCTGCAAGACCTGAAATAATTCTTCGTATCAATAAATTTTGCATATGAAAACTTGCATGAAAAAACGAAAGTTATAAACTTAAAATAAAAAGCGTAGTAAGGACAATAATATTTTGAAAAGTTTTCAATGAAATTCTTCAATTTATTGAATTACGTAGGTATACTCACTTTACTTTTGAGAATACCGTGGTTACTTTTGATAAAAATTTGATGTACTCTGTAAGTTTTTGCAAATATGGATCCAAAAGCCAACGAACAACCAGTTGACAATAATGCAACTCTGGCCTAAAAATTATACAAAATCTAAATTTTATTTCTTTCCAAAAATTAAGTATCCGATGTGGGTAACTAGGTAGGTATCTAAAAAAAAGAACCACTCTTGGTAACGTTTTCAAGTTTATTTCTGATTTTTGTTTTCGCAGTAAAAAAGTATATAGTAAATTGAAAGTGATTTTTATGTTGAATTAAATTTCACTATTCCTTAAAATTGAATCACGACAGTAATCGATTTCTATTTCTTTTCTTTGATCATATTACGTTAACTTTCCTCTTTTCCGAAACAATTAATGTTTTTTTTTGCCCTTCGAGATTGCTTTCTCAAGAAAGTTTTCTTTCACTTAAGTTCATAAAATTCCGTAAAAGAGTAGTAAATGTGGTTTTTTAAATTGCTTTTTCTCGAAAGTCTACATCGATACCCGGTTATTTTCAAAGGTCAACGTATTAGCAAGTTAAAAATGTATTTTCACGACGAAAAGGTTTAGGATCACGTCAGAGTATTATATTTAGGTACTAGGCCTACTGTTGTTTTATTTGCCACCTGAAAAAAAGTCCCGTTGAAATCTTGGAATTGTTTGTTCAACCTGATACCTAAACATTGTTTAGTTTGCTGAGCTGTCATATAAATATTAGTTTTAATCCGACCACATATATTTGACCTTTTTCTTCACGGTCTAATTCTTTAGATAGGTTTTTGGTTAAATTTCAAATGTTCTGTTTTGCCTTTTAAATGTGGTTGCGTTTAAGTTGACTTTGTGCGAGTTTATGATAATTCTTAATATAGGTTATATTTCGACTGAGACATTTTGTCGTACATATGTACGTATTCGCTTTTGAAACCTTTTTGATTTGCGTTATTTTCATCATATTAATAAATTCGAAGTATTTTTTCATGAATAAATGAAGTATCTTAGATTCGTGAATGCTTTCATGTATAAGAAAAACTTATGGAAAAGTGTAAAAACTGCGGACGATTACCTATTTGGTAAGTCTAGGTACCTATAAACCTTGAAAAATTTGGTAGCCATGAATTTAGGCAGCGAGATAATTTGATAGGTAATGATATAGGTAAATTATCTAACAATTACTGATGCATGTGGTTCACGATTTAGGCAATGTGCGCATCATTTAAATCTCTCATGTATGCTTGAATGAAAAGTTCCACATATTCGTATTTTTTAATTTTTCGACTCCTTTTCTGCTATTCTCACACATCATCTCAAAAGAAGTTTAAGTAGTATTTAAAAAACTTTTCAAACTGAGCTTTTGCTAATTATAAAAACTTTTTGTATGGTGTTTGTTTTTTAATTTTAGAAATTTTTCTTGTTTGAATGGTGAAAAAAGTTTAGCAACTTTTTTAACCATCTGTTTTTTGGTAAGGCAAAATTAAAAAAAGCTTTTTCCAAACAACGTAGTAATTTTGTTTTATTTTTATGACCTTCTACTCTTCTTTTGATTTGTTTGAATTTTTCACTCTCTGTATCTGCCAAAGTCCGAATCAATATAAAAGAAATTTAATGCTCTGAAAAGTTTAACGCATAAATTTACGAATAAGGAAGTAACTTATGAATTACTTGCAAATAAGAACTTTCCGAACGTATTAGATATGAAATAAATTACTATAGAAATTATTCGTTATGATGTATTTCTTGGACAAGAATGATCTTTCTTTGTGATAAAGAGATGTGTCGTCGGAGATGTTTCAGTTTTTTTTTTTCATTCTTTTTCAATACAAATGATATGAAAAGTTCGTTTGAATATTTCGTATAATTTGGTTTATTGACTTTTTATTGGTTTATTCTACAAAATTCTTCTGAAATTGATGTAATATTTTGAAGGTTATTATCGTAGTACATATTTCAGAAGTATGATATGAACAAAGATTTTGATATTAATGAAGTTGTGTGTATCGACCATTTGGAAACGGGCAACATATGTTTTCTTCGCGCGAACAAAACAGATTTTTCAATAAGTATTGAAATAAACGAAGGTTAATATTCAACTTTCTAAGGGAACGGACAAAGTTTTCCACATTTATTTGAATAAAAACATATCGATTAGGAAATGTTGGCAGTTAGGGTTTTGTTACGATTCAGTAAACCTTTGCATTTACATGTACAAAGGGTACAATTTGTTTAAATACTTCAGAGAATTGGATAGGACTACTCTGTAGCAGTGGTAATATTTAGCTTTTGACTCTTTTTTTTTATCGGTTGAACTACGTCACTTGATGTCGATACGTACTAGGTAGGTAGAGGTAGACCTACTGCGTTTAATGAAACGTAACAATTTCTGGAATTCTAAATTTAAATTTATGGTTCATAAACATGAGTGAAAATAGTAGATATAATTTTCATTCGTACGACCTAATTGTACATATTTTCGCTGTACTTGTGTGCGTGGATTGCATAAAATTATTTGAAAATTTACCGTGCATATACTTTGAAAAGTGAACGCTGGTGGCATTGTGCTGTTATCAATTCCAAGAAATATCACCGCCAAATATACCAATATACAGCCCATTATGGTGGTAGCATTTAAATACGGCGATGACAACTTAATGTACCTGAAAAAATTACATAAATTAATCCGCAAAATATTTAATCGTTAAAAAATCAAACTTACTTTTGCTCTCTGTAATAAATATTAAATACCAAGAAACACAGCGACACGATTATGCCTAAAACTGCGAAAGAATTGATGATGTAAAACGCAACAGGTGTTATATTCATTATATGAAGCTCGTAGGTTCTTTTTGAAACCGGAATGTAACCACTTGGCCAAATTATATCTTTACAACTGGAGCAATTGAAATTCAACTTCAATGAGACAGGGTCGTATTGAGCGATTGGAAATATTTCTCCATCTGCGGTATTGCATTTCGTAGAAGTTATAAAAAGCCGTTTTAAATGTAAATATGTTTATAATTCGTTTTGCATATCATAAATTAAAAACGTACCTTGAATTTGATAAAAATTCGTTATGCAAATTCTGTCCGCTCCGTGAAACAGTATTGGACCCTGTTTAAAATTAATATTCAATCAAGAAATAATTTCACTTCAAAGGATAAACGCTTAAAAGCTTAATTAGTTCATCAATGATGAAACTGTTGTATTAAAACGATTAGGGCAACTTTTTCAAAAGTTATTATTTCTTGCCAACGCAAAAAAAAAAGACCGTCAAAATATACCAAAGAATATAATTAAACGGAATAGCGGAAAGATTTCATTTAAAAAATGACGCGCCTAATTTGGATGAAAAATATATTTAAAATGTTAACCATTTTCCCTTTCGCTTAAAAAATGTTGGTTCAGAGAATTAAAAGGTATTTATCAAAAATTCCAAATGAACGCTTCACAAGAGGAATGTTTTGGTATCGGGAAATGCTCGCAGTAAGATTTTTACCTAAAGCATTGCTTTTGTTTGAATAAAAATTTATTCACCTATTGTTTGCAATATTGATGGGATTACTTTCATTTTTCATCAATCAGTTGGAGGCACTGATGTTAAATGACAGTATAGTGCTTAATTATACTGTACATACATATACCATGCCTACTGCCTACATCTAATGTGTAGGTATAGATAATAGGTAGGTATTCCATGTTGTTATTTTTTTTGAGATCATTGGAAATTGCATTTCAGGTTCGATGAGGTGTTCGAGGACAATGAAAATAAATGTATTAAGGTGTTTAGATTCCTTAGAGCATCTGCAATTTACCTTCTAATTTAATTTAACTTTTTCCGTTCACCGTCGACTAATGTTAATTTTTCTTACAGTATTTAATTTCTTAATACGGGACTACGGGCTTAGTGAATTGCATTACCAATTTTTGTAGGAAAAGCACTGAAACCCTTGTAACTACTTGTGAAAATGGTAATAACAGATTATCGCTCTATTGGACAAATAAGTATACGTTTAAGAGTATTATACGTATTAAAAAATTGAAGTTACAGAACTATACAGGGTGTTCTGGGGTAGAAGTAAGGCCCTCAACCCAGAAACTGTGCAACATAAACTGAGTCTATGTATGCATGTTTGCCTAACCCCCGAGCCACTGGGGCAGCGGTATACTCTTTCAGAATTTTTTTTTTCATTTTTGTTAACTGATTTTGAATAATTATACCTCAATTACTAAAATAGATAGAAATTTGCGGTTTGTTCTGGGAGAAAGAAAATTTTATCTAGATTATTCTAGTGTGGATGATTTTTGTGTTAGGTTAATATTCAAGGGTGTAAATGACAAATTAAAGAAGAAAACGCGTTTCAAATTGTGAAATTTTTATCATTTTTATTGAATTATTCAAAAATTTTTTCTCATAACATATGACTTTAATAAATGTTTTTAGAAGAAAAAAGTTTGATCTTTCCACTGCCGCAAACTTCATCTTTCTATCTTAATTAGATCAAAAGTTATAAAAATTAAAATTTCCAAAACTTTTTAAAATTATGTCAATTGTTGCAATTTTCAATTTTTGGACGACCATAACTTTTCAACTATGTGAGATAGAGTGGTGAGGTTTGCGGCATTTAACAGGACGGTCTTCTCCCCTCCATTCTGGGTTGAAGGCCTTACTTCTATCCCGGAACACCCTGTATTTTGAGGTTTCTAAGATCCTACAACTTTGGTTGTTGATCAAATGGAACAATTTTTTGATATGATATCCTAAAACATACAGTTGCTTATCCAATATAGCAATATTTCACAATTTAAATTTTGCTGGGCAGTTACAGGGATTTTAGTTTTTTTTCCTGCAAAATTCAGTAATGCAGCCCACTGTACCCATAGCCCTATCTTAATGGTTGTCATCTAACGGTGAACGCTAAACGCCCTAGTCGCCAGGCGTCCGTTATAAAAAATAAATTTTTGTTGTTGGAAATTGTACCACTTTTACTTTGAACGCGAACAAAATTTCTTTTCTCAGTAGATTACAGGCTTATTAAATTTCCAAGATTTTATGATTTACTTACCGAAGTACCTTTAAATTGTATGTTTTGGAAATTGTGCACAAATTGTTTCTGAAACGATTTATGAAACGATTTATTCAAGCAGTCGATATTATCGTGTTCGCACGATGACAAGGTGCGATTCAATGATAAGGCGGTAGCCCATACAGCGTCATAAGCTTCTCTTACAAATTCGCTTTTCAGTTTTGGTAGTAGGTTTAGAAATTCTTTTTCATTCTGCAATATAGGAAACAATTCATTAAGCTTTTTGGTACCAGCGTACTACGTAGTGAAGTATTATTAACAAGAGAAAAATACTATAGTTAGTCGCACTTGTTTCCTTTTCAATAAATCCGTATACTTAGTGGTATATTTATATAATGTAAATCAGTAGAATATTCTAACGTTTAAACCTTGTAAAAATTAAACTACCAAAAATTGAACCAGAAAGAAGATAATGATTTTACGCGTTTTCCTGACACTTGACTGAAAGAATTTTTATTAAATTCTTTAATCGTCTTAGCTTCTTTTTTCGGTGTGTAATGGATGGAGCAGGTGTTTTCCATACGAAGTTTTTTTTTTTAAAGACGTATACCATTAGGATTTTTCTATTTTAATTTTTATTATAAAAGATACACCCCTTCACTAGCGATATGGTTCATTATGCATGGCTGCCGAACCTGTGAATTGAAGGAGCAGACGTATGCTCAGTTAAAACATTTTTTTTTCAATTTAGTTTTGGATTTTTGACATAAATTTTTATCGAAGTGAGATAAAGGAGTCCAGTTTGCGCCGTCAAAAATCCAAAACGAAATTGAAAAAAAAAATTTTCAACTGAGCATATTTCTCTACTCTTTTAATTTACAGGTTAGGCAACCGTGCATATATGAATCTGGCATGAGTGCACTATATCGCTGGTGAAGGGGTGCTAACCTGTACTAAGACACCCTCCGTAGCAGAAATATATTTTTGAACTGCGGTAGTAATAGGCATTCCATTGAATCAAATCATGTCAGTTGACAGAATTTGTAGTATGTATTTCCAAACATGAAATTCAACGATTTTGAATAATTACGTCGCAGATGAAGTATAGATATAGTAATATTAAAAATTACTTATTTACGATGACGCTATAGTAAAACCATAAACAAGAAACGATACAAATTATTAATCATTTTGTCGCGGATAGTTTCCATTGGGAGCAATTTTTTTATGTAAAAGAATTCTTTACGATGCTCGACCTTTCATTGTGAAAATAATCGCGCTATAGATAAGAACATCTATTTACCATGAGTAATACGTAAAATACGAGTATTTGTAATATACCGTAAAAGACGATTATAAAAAAATAATAAAAATTGCGTACAAGTGAAATTTTGAAAAGACAGCATCAAAGTTTGTTTATGAATAAAATATTATACTTTAAATAAGAGTAAATTTCAAGAAGTAACATTCTTATTAAATATGGATGGGCGATAGGGATGAACATTTGCTTGGCTCTTGAAAATATGACTTGTCCGTCGCTTTCACTTTTTATCATTTTGCTCTATTGTTTTATAGGTTAGTATGAAATATTTACCGTAGGCCCGAACGTAAATGAGCTTCGGGAAACTAATTCTAATCCTTGATATAGTTCCACCGATGGCGATGTATGTTATTAAAATTCGAAAAAGAAATTTTAATATTTATCTTTTGCAGATGCGCTGTTTAAATATCATCATGTTAGGTATTTAACTTTGAAACTTTTCCTAGTCGCGGTACTCACTTTGCTCTGTTGAACTTCACATTTTTTTATTATTTTTGATTATGACGTAAGCTACTGGCACAGATTCTCTTCTTTTAGAAAAATCATCAGTGAAAGGTAATATGGTTCGTAAAAAAATAATGTAAATTAATCGCTAGAAAATATAAGACAAAATTTTAGAAAGGCATACGAAAAATTCGAATATTCGAAGTTTTTCGTGGTTTCCAGTTTTCTTCGATTTACCGAATATTTAAATATTTTATTGAAAAAAAAAACAAGGTAGATTTACCTATTTTTTATTTTTTATAAGCTTATTTTAAAACAGCAGATTTTTCAGAAGCGGAGAAACAAGTCAAAATCTCAAATTGATTAATATTTCAGCATGACAACCAAAAATGTATTTTAGGCTAAAATAGAGCTGTCTGGTTGTTCGTTTTCTTGTCTGAATCAGAAAGGTTATGACTACCGCGATAGTATCTATTCTATAGGTACACTTCTGTTATAATTACCGCGAAATTATAAATTCATCTAGTACTAATAATTATATTTCTTACCACAAAAGAAACAGCGAATTCATCTTCATCCAATTGTTTTTTACTACTGATTAAAATCAATCCATTTACTGCCTCGATTAGTTTTTGTTTGGAACAATATTTATTCGAGTTCCACCATCGGTTTTCCAAAGTTCCCGGTAGCATCCATACGTAATCTCCTCCATAGAGACCCATCTCGTGTACCTTGAAACGCACAAAATACCGATTATAATTCGTTGCACGTTTTCGGCACCGACAAACATGGAAAATTTTCTTTTAAAAGTTTCAGCTTCTGTTATGCATTCAATTTCTTGTAAGTAAGCGCTAAATTTTGCTCGATAGTTACATAAAGACGTATTTTCCATGGTTGAATTACACAACTTCGCGTTTTAACACGTTCATATCTTGAGAACAGTTGAACACGTTTTCACCTTTTGTACGTAACTCAGGATATTAATTTTGGCGAGTTTCGATAAGTTGATATAATCAATTGTCATATGTTGTCGTATTTGAAATATCGTAACTACGGAAAGATTGAAGATAAGTAAGTACTAAGTACCTTGACTACTACTTGGATACCTGTCCCTACCTAGTACCTACTACCTACCTACCTAGTACCTACTACAAGGGTATCTAACAGATAGTGGAAGTAAATATTTTTTTTTACTTTTTCGTGCATTAAATTTGAACATTACATTTTATTGTAGCTTTTGTTTGCAAAATTGATTATAATATTAATAATTTAATTCCTCTTCAATTTTATTAAAAACTTATATCTTTTATCGTGCTACTTCTGAAACAAAAATCGAAAAAAATTGTCTTATTATATTTCAGGGATACTTTCAAATTACTTCGAACAATCATAAAAACAACTTCGGCGAAGGAACAAAATAAAATTTTTATAATAACTTAAAAAATTTCAAATCCCACGTTGGAAATTTTGCCCATTTGATGTGGGTAAATAATAAAGACAAATCACCTGAAATATGTGATTTTATTGATAGCTTTCCGAAGCTTCGTTCATGCGTGAGCTTTTTTTTCATCGTTCGCTTAGTTTATTAAAAATCGGAACCGTTATCTTTATATAAATTCTTCGCTAAAAAATCGAAGGAAGTCTTTTTATTTATATTGACGTGAAATAGAAAATTGTTGCTAAAAAAACACCGTTCATAGGTGCCACTTATTTTACAGCCAATAAAAATAGGCAATTCGTTAAAAAATCTAGTCGCGGTGAAGATGTGTTTTATTGTCTGATGCCTACAAGTTTTTATGAGCGTTGTTTTGGCGTTGTTGCTTTTCCCAATGCAACAGCGTAATATTTCTTCGGATGAACGATCGTTTAACGTTATCATAACTTTTGTGCCGAAGTTGAGCAATTTGGAGAGAGTTGTCACGTATGAAGTGTCTACAGAACTAAGGTGTACTCGAAAATGCGTCCTCGTGTAATTGGGAATTCCTTCAAGTGGAAGATTACAAATTGTTGGGGATGTTTCGTTTTCGTATTTAAACTAAAAACGAAAATATTTTTGGTTGGCCATTTTTATCAAGTTGTGGAAGCTGTGAAAAAACTGCAATTTTTAAAATGGAAAAATTCAAGCCAACAGCAAAATAAATTGTATAATTTCTTAGTATGGAATCCTTTTTTCAGTTTTAAAAAAATCGTAATTATAAAAAAATCACAAATTATATCTTCAAGATATTTTTCGATTTAAAGAACACATCCATCAATTCGTTCGACATTTCGTTGAGATTCTTACGGGAATTAGATTGTCGACTCAAACTAAAACGAATCGAGGAAAGTGAATTTTCACCGAAATCGAATTCAGAAATAGATTTCAAAACGACTATTTATTTCATAAATCTAATTTACATTGAAATTCGTTCATTTGGAAAAATAGTATTTTTTTTCAATTTATCATGTTTTTTAATTGTTCGATAAAAAACGTTAGAAATATGTTTTTCTTAACCATTTTTAAACGACGAATACGAAAACATCATAAAAGTAAATTCTGCTAGTTTTCATTTTTCATATGATAATGGCAAAACTTATTTTTTCCTCTGCTTATGAGTTTGAGAAGGGAATAATATTTTTCTGAACGCTTTCACATTATAATGAATTTAATTAAATTACATTTTAAAAAGCGCACGTACTAATACGTATTTACTTTGGCAGCACTGTCAAAAATTTGTTAACTTTGTAAACTTGCCTCGGTGAAAACTTTATCTGTTGGTAGTCGTCCTGTCGTGTAGTTTTCAAAGCTTGAATTTAAAAAGTTAAAGGTTCGTGAGATAAAGTCAGCTTTTATCGTATGACAGGTGCATTACGTTCTAGTATGTGCGAGTTGATAAGTAATATTATTGAAAATATGTATATGTTGAAATTTCATTATAGAAGAGTTTCCTCTTTGATATCTTTTTTCCTGAATGATTTATATGCCAAGATAAAGTACTACTCTTTTTATCAACATTTTCAACTCGTTATAAGGTCAAAATTCAATTTGAAATTTTACTCATACTATTTTTACTTAATTTCCGTTTACGAAAATTTAAAGGTAATTTGAAAATATTCCTATCGCTTAGTTTGAACATGTATTATTGTGCTCTAATGAATTCATTTTTTTTATTCTCGATAAAATAGTCTTTTTTTTTCAAAAAAAAAGAAACCCCACGTTGAAAATTTTTTAAGCAATTTTCTTTCATTCGTGGAAATGTAAAAGTTGAAAAATGAACAATATGACGCCTATTTTTCTGATATATTTTTTGCAGTATTTAAAAACCACGCGGTTTTAGTGTCATAAGCAGATTTTTTTATAAACACGAACAACCCACTGTCAGCTTTGTGTAACTCATTAATCTAACAGGAATAACTTCGTGAAATTTTCTCACCTTTTTGAAAATGAATCTGTTATTTTAACACTTGTTGCGTTATTTGGTATGGCATGTTAAAAATTTTCTTACATGAAACGTAAAATGATTAAGGTTCTTAGGTATATTATACATAACTTATAGTGATCTGTACCCCTCGAGGAGAAAAAAGTCCATTAATTTAATAAAAACTTATCAGCGTTAAGAAAGAATTATGGTAATTGCATTTTACCAAGTTTCAGTTTTACCTTTTATTACAAAATTCATCTTTTCTTGCAGCATTTGCGATCGTAAATGTTTCAAATTTAATCTACAATGTACTCGAGAAACGAGATCGAAAAAACGATAAAAATGATAAATTGCCGAGCTGTTTATTTCAAATTAAATAATTTTTTTCATTAATAGTCTTTCATTGCGCAGAGATTTACTTGTGTTGTGTATTTTATTCATGTACTGAAGTGCGGTTTGCAGTAGCGAGCCAGGATTGATTCAAAGAGGAAGGGAAGGAGGGAGGTTAATTCGAACCAAAAATTATTCATCATTATTTTCCTTTCGAAATGAGAGAGAGTAAATTCTATGGAAGTCGTGAAGGCACAAAAAAAACAAAAATGTTTTCTCTTCAAAATTTCACATATTTCTCACGTTTGAACAAAAAACTCTACTTGGAGGTAGAAAAAACCTTGAAAAATAAACTCAAAGAAAAAAATTGTGACTTGTAAAATATGCTTTCAAATTTCTGCTCTACGAAACATGTAAAAAGTCAAATAAAAATGAACAGTCGCTCGATATAACAAAAAAATTGACATCTATAAAAAATAATAAAATTTGACAGAAACGATTTGAGCAAATCACAATGAGGGCCTAATGAAATACCTAAACATCTGACAAAGACTTTGACGTTTTTAACTGTTTGACATTTTACAAATACAAGTGATAGATTGAAAACAAAACAAGTATTTTTTAGAAAAAAAAACGAAAAAATTAACTTGAAAAATTTGAAATAGAAGCGAAACAGTCTTGTACATTGTAGATGATTTAAATCAACGCAGCATGAGCGATAATGTTCAAATATCGAAAAAGGGAGCATAAAATGTATCATTATGAAAAAATAAAATGAAAATCGTGCTATCCATTTGAATCAAGGTGAACTGCTTCGAGGAAAAACGACTGCGTAAGGTAAAAGTTGTCACATAATTACTATCTAAGGCGCCGGATAGACCAAGGTGCGTTATAGCGTAGTGAATAGCTGAAGGCTCATCTTAACTTTATTTACTGATTCTTTTGAAAATAAAGCTAAACGAAGCATTCCTGATTAAGTTTAGGTGTCACTTTCGGAATAATTTAATCACAAATTTTGTGTTTAAAATCTGCGATATTAATTTCATGGGAAAAAATGATTGTTGTTGGGTACATTTTTCATTTTTGGTATTTTATTGAAAAAACTGCTGAGAAATTTTTTTCACAAATTGTCTTGTTTTGTAGCATTTTTGTTTATTTATTATTATTTATGAAAAGCGATAACGTCCATTTCGTAAAAAGTAGTTCATTATTTCACACCCTGCACCTACCAAAAAAATCTTTGTATGTGAAATAAGCTTGATACAATAAATGACGAAAATCCATTCCGTTGATTAACGCAAATATAAACGTATGAGCATGTTTTGAACTCTGAAGCAACCTTTGAAATTCTCGGATGAATTCAGTATGTTTTTTTTTTGAAAATTCACATTTAGGTAACTCGAAAATTTTTTCATTATAGAAATTCAAATAGAAAATTTTTTTTATAATTGTGTTTCATGTTTAGCGAGATTTTTCGATTAATAACGAGACTTTTAAAAGTTACGTAGGCCTAAGTATAACTTTTTTTTTATTTCGGTTTCTGTAATTGAATCAGGTACTGTAAAAAAATGTCGCTGCGGTGGAAAAATTGTAACATTCATTCAACATGAACGCTAACCAAGTCAAGAGTTGTGATTGACGGTAAAAGTAATAAATGATTTTACGTTTGGTAGAAATGAGACGTAACGTAAAGTCAACTTTTTTTTGTCCGTCGTATCAAAAACTTTTACGCTATTAGATTTGACAAAAAAAGTTTTCATTTTTCCGTTAATTCGAGTTAGGGTACTATGTTTCAACCATAGGAAAAATTAAATTTCGCCGAGGTTTACTAAAACAATATCCAGAACCGAGAAATGATTGTACGAGTGGAATTGATGTTTGAATGGTTACCTTATAGGTACTATAATCATCTTAGTACATCGTAAAGCTCATAATTTTGATATTTTATGTTCTTAAATCTCACTGTGAAAACGGTAAACTTCGTTATTAGCCAGCTTAAAACATTTGGAGCTTTTGGAGTAGAAAATATTGGATTTGCGGGGGCTTTAACTTAACGCATCAGGTGACATTTAAAATCCGTTTATGTTGTGTCGGGTTCGCATAATTCTACCAATTCGAGCAAAGTCGAGATTCTTTTTTCAACCGAATTCATACATTATTCATATTTAGCGGTTGCCACCGCATGCTTGGGAGGTCTCGTTTAGATGAATGCAGTTCAAATACTGTGTGGGTATTGGTTAACGGGAGCGAAAAAAATATTCGCCAAAGCCACATGTTTTTTCACCATCTAATCCATGCAAAGTGATTAAAGTCGGGTATTTGTAGCGATAAATATTCATTATAATTTAACACCGTTATGGCTATTCTATTATCGAATATGATGCGCATAAATTGATTTTTTTTTCAATAAATGAAGTTTCCGATTCTAAAGGCCTCTATGGAAAGGTTCATTGTGAAAATTTATCAACTTCGGATTTTGCATGTAACCGAAACTTAAATTGTTAGTATAAGCAATCTTACGATTGGGTGAAGTTTACATAGATAAACTAGGCATACGAAGTAATCAACTTTCCGTGTGGGATGTAGTTCTTTCCTTTAGTACCTATCACCTTTTGTAAACATAAGCAATACGGTTGAAATCATCCTTAAATACCTTTCATTCTGCGTTAATGTGTTTGTTTCGTAAACTCTCAAGTCTCAACAATTTAATCTCAATCTTACAACATAATCCAAACGTTGTTCTACCAAGAGACCTCCTTGAATCCATCGATCACCATAGAACCTGTTTTTATTTTAATTTTTTTATTGGTTCGCAGTCATGACTTGTAAAGGATTTGTCTTATTGTGAAAAGAACCTTTTAATTTTTTTAAAATACATGTATAAAAACGAAATATGTAGGAAAAATAATTTCAAGCGTCTGAAAAACAAAATTTATTTTAGGATTTTTTCGGAATTCACCCATTACGATCATTACTTGTAGAGGAGAAAGTTTCGGCAAAACATTCTCCGTTGATTTTCGCAACATTAAAAGTAAAGGATACTTTTGATTTAACAAGACTTGTTTTTATTCAACGAAAAACTTACAGTAAAGTAAAAATAAGCCGCGGATAAGTTTTTTATGCAATTTGAGCCTTCGTTTTTAGTAAATTAAAATATGAAATTATAACAGTATCGTTTTTTTAATGTTAAAATATATTTTGGATTTAAGTGAAATTTCATTCGTTAGAGAGATCGTACAAAACGTAACAGGTAAAAGGACTAGAAAATTTTACAAACTCGAAAGTTTCATTAAGGGAATATGGTGTACTTGTAGATTTATTATTTATGCATGCAGCGTATTTAAAATTACGGCATATAGAAGTTGGTACTTTATCAATGCTGACATATTTTAACCATCATGTAAAATATTCCTGGCTCATTACTTTTTGCATTCTATGAAGAAATTTGTAATCTTTGAAAAGCCAGAGATGAATTTCGTTTTGCACCTTGCGTTATACTACAAGCACATATCTATATTATGTTGTTTGGTAATATAGGTCAGGTTTAGCATATGTGTTGAATAAGTTGCCTAACGAAATTTTAATTATATACGGAGCTTGATTATGCAACTACGAATGCATACAATGCGGTACTCGTAACAACGTGTATTGAGCATGTAAAGCCATCGTGTAAAATTCCATTAAGCTTTTGTAAAATAACAATAAGATTTTTCCTTGCTGATAAAAACATAAATGTAGTTTCTAATAAGCTTATTTTTCCGAAGAATAAATCATATAACGTAGGCTAATTCTTTATAAAATTAAAAAATACTCGAAAAAAATACGTTATTTATTCAGCGAGTAGCAATCGCTCATTCAAGAATATAATAACATAATTAACTCACCGCGCAGAAAAATTTTGGCGCTACGTCGTTAGAAAAGCTTCCGACAATTATTTTACTGTCCTGTTCCTGAAAAGTTGCAAAAAAATATCCAATGAAAAATAAATCATGTAAAATATAAAGTTTTGTAAAAAAGGAACTCTACGAGATTAAACAAACCGTAAATATAAACGATGAATTTTCTTTTTTAATTCCTCTCTCGTTTTTTCTTAATGGATTTCAAAGAAATAATTCTTTTTTGCCGATGAACTTGATTAGAGATAATATGGAGAGCTTTGTTAACTACGTATGAATGTATGTAAGTTCGTGTACATGTTGAGAAATAATTAAGAGAGCATATTTTTGCTGAGGGATACGAGTACTAATCATCCAAAATGATTCTAGTATCTACCTATCTTTAATATACATGTAACCTTGTTGAATTTTTCTAATAAAAAAAATCCTGCTGAGAAAACCGCAATTTTTTCATTTATTGTACGTTGTATTTAGATTATAAAAAATTATTACAAATGATATTGAACGAAAGGATAGGAATTCTCGTCGAATTTGTACGTTTATTTTTCGGTATCAGCAACAGGTAACGTATGTGATGCATACTAAGCACATACATGCAAGTTTGCAACCATCAAGCTTTTGCTTTAAAATGGGAAAATACGTTTACAACACAAATAGTAGCATTTTTAACAATATTCATCATGCGGTACATAGCCTATGTGATTAGCCGAATTTAATTTTATATTTTTCATGGCGTTAGTATGAAAGGCCCTATTTTTGAGGGTTTCGTTCAATTGGATTTTTAAATTTGTCCTCCATCAAGTCAATTACTTGATCCGTTCATTTGAACCATATTTATCAAATTCTTTGAAAATGTAACAATCTCCGTGTTTAAACTAATATTTATCTTGACCGCAGTTATAAAGGTGAAGTCACGTTCCATGATTTCTTGATTTTTCACCCTCGTATACCAAGTAATAAGATGAATCGAATCGTCCGAAAAAGTGGCACTGTAAAATTTTACGACGTATAACGTACCTATCATTTGACATTACTTGATTGTGAAAAAGAGAAAATCACTGATGCTGAAATTAGTAAATAATGATAAGGCTCACGAAGATAAATGACTGGTTCACGAATGATTATCGAAATTGTCGCACGAAACCGTCAGGGAATTCATTTCGAGTTACATTTTATCGAAAATAAAAAAAATAAAGAAACACGACACAAATTTGTGAAAAAATTACATATTCTAATCACTCACGATATTTTTTATTCCTACGAATTGAATTAATTAGCATAGAGGTTATTTATGTTTGTATATGGTTGCAAACACAAAAACATTTTTCTCGCTGTTTTCATTCGTAACAAAACAACCACCTGTAATTAATATCAAATACAGTAAATTACGAAACGAGATAGGAAAAGAGCACGTTTCGAAAGTAATTTTTGAATTTTTTGTTTTATCTGGTGGTTTTAAAATGTCAAAACGTAACCATTTTTTAACCGCGCAATAAGGCGCGTCTGTATATGCCAAATGAAACACCCCAAAGGAATAGAAATAAATCCCAAAGAAAAACAACGTTTCAAATCTGCTTAAAAACATGTCCTGAAAATTCGAAAAATGTTTTCAACGTTTGAAAAAAGCTTTAAAAAAATAGTTCACCAAATTTTACGTACAAGGTGAGGTGAAAGTTGCGTACTCCAATATTACGTCCTAATTACATTTATGCATCGTTCTTTTGCAATCATCTAAAAAGATACAAACGGCGCTTTTTTTCATCGCATAGGAAACATTTTACAAAAAGTAAATATTGAATCCTTTTATCTTTTCGTTTGTACTGACAAAAAAATTTCAAGTCCGTTGAGATCTTGAATTAGGATTAATTTGCCAGGTAGATAAACATATTTTATTTATGTTCATTAGGTCATCGACGACGTTTTTGCTTCAAGGTGAAAATTATTTTCATCTATAAGCTTTACCATTTTTCATTTGCTCGTTGACGCGAATTTATTTCACCCCTTAGGATTATCATTTTCAAGTAGAAAGCAGTTTCCTTCCCCTTGTGAAACTTTTCCTTTTGAATTTGTTCTCATTGCGGTATTCGTTTGTCCTCGTGTAAGCATTTTTTTTCTCGTCGATATGAATTCGCCTTTTATCGAATAGGTACGCTTAATTTATCGTGCCTTTTTTACCATCCACAAACTGTGCAAATTATACTATTACATTGGTGCTCTAAATTGTATTTATTAGCATTTCATTGCAGAAAATTGCCGTCAATTTATATGATTTTGATATTTATTCTTCACCATGATATTTTACTTTTTACACGATCTGTCTGAATAAATAGAACGAATTTTCTTTTTCGTTACATTTCACTTTTTATTATGCGTATCTTGTTACCGTAGAATTTTTGCGTAATAATGATACTGCACATTAGACCTTTGAAAGTTCTTTTTTCGGTTTCTTGGTACTTGGTCACGTAGTTAACGTAAATGCACGAAACGCCTAGTCAAAGTAACATTTTTCAACTTCGGTACTTTGTGAACTTCGTATTAGCTTTAACAAAAATATGTTTTTTTAATCCAAACAATGCAATAAATGATATGAAAAAGATAATTCCGAGGCAAATGTTTTTTACAAATTGACTTTCGAAAAATTTCAGCAAATATGGTCCAGTGATCAATTATACCTAATGATATTTCCATAAAGCCGCGTTATAAACGAAAAAAATACTTTCAAAAGGAGAACCTAACTTGACCTGAAAAATGAAAATTTACTCAAAGGTTCATTAAAACAGAACAAAAGGAAAACCTCGACTCATCAACTATAACAAATTGGATGTGAATTTTTATATTTCCTTGAAGATATATATAACCTATATAATTAATGTATATATGTGCATATAGTAAAAGTGATTACCTACGTTTCTACAGCTCTTCAATAATTACATGTGAATTTTGATACTGTACTTAGAAAGCCTCGCTTTTTCTCTCAATAATATTCTCATTGAACGAAGTAATGAACAATGAGAACGTATACGTAGAAATGTCTTTATCTAATGAAAGATAAATCAAGGAAAACATTTTGTCCTAAATTTTAATTACCACGAATCATTTTAAAAATCAATTCACAATTTTTCGAATGAAAAGCACGTTCTTTGCAGAAGATAATTGTGACGATAGTGGGCAAGTGTGCTGAACATTTAAACGTATCAAGGAAAAATTGTGTATAAATATTAATCCTTGAATGCAGATTGAAGTTCATTTCTTCAAGACGGGACTACGGGTATAGTGGGTTGCAAAACCATTTTTGCAGGAAAAAGCACTAAAATCCTTGTAACTGATCGGGAAAATATTGATTGTAGATTATCACTCTATGGGATAAATAAGTATACATCTAAGAATATTATATCAAAAAATTGCTCAATTTTACGAATAACTGAAGTTACAGGACTTTATTTTGAGGTTTCTTCTCGTGCTAAAATTGGTAATGTAATCTACTATGTGGTCTCATTTTGTAACAGACGAAAAATCACGCAAGATGGCGTTAGTTGTAAAACAGCCGGAAAAACTTGTTTTACGTATGAGAAGCGAGCACAACTGTGTTCTTAAAAAGGTAGGGGGTGTGGAATAAAGCGCCATCTATGTGACAGCTCCAAAAACACGTCTATTCTAGCTCCTTTTTAACACAATTAAGCGTTATACATTCCCCTATTACGGTGCGCTGCTTATTTTTGAAATTGATGCGCAAAACTTTTCTATTGAGGCTCTTCGACCATTGAAAACACAAATTAATTAAAATCGATAGATCAATTGAAGTTGATGAATTAGCTAGGTAGTGATTTTCATCTGATTTTTTTCAACACATATCAGTATTTATTGTTAAAATTATTCTTCAAATAATTACACTTGATAAATTCAATTTAAAATAATTCAAAAAACCGAAAATTTACAAAAAATTGTAATAAATCGATTTTATATTTCTTACGAACGTCGAGAGACTTCTATTGCAGAGAAAAATTGTTTCCAAGCTTCTAAATAATATTAGTACATCTGCGATTGTTTTGAATTGCAAAATTGATTTGAACATCGACGAAAGCGAATAATAAATTAAAGCGATAACGTTTCTTTGAAACTGGCGCCGAAATTTACAATATTACTCATGTCCCAGACGAACGGCCGCGCGGTCTTTAATTACCCGGATTATAGCCGACATATGTTTTGTAACGTATTGAAAAATTTTACTCATCGGCAAAGGGAAACAATCGACACATCGACGTAGGAAAATTAATAACCGAACGTTTTCCATAAAACGAAAGCGATCGATGAATCGTAAATGAATGGATATGATAATGCGGTATTCAAAGGGAAAAATTTGATTCCCAGAAGTCGTAAACTATTAGGTAAAGTATATGTATTCGACTTGGAAAATTTTCATCCTTTTGATTGCGTTTCCGCAACGTTAAATATTTTTTGTAACACGAAAATATTAAAAATTATGAACGTTCGTCGTCGACGTCGTTATCGTCGTCACTACACAGCAAAAACAAGTAGATTCTTTAGGCGATGTACGTTGCATGTACACGTCTACGTATATGTGACATTTATATGAAATACCCATCCCTTAGGTGAAATTATGAATAGAGGTTTTCACCACAATGGAGTGTTCCTTCCATTGACTTCATAAACTGAGATTTTTCGAGCTTTTTTTCGCCTTCGTTTACCGAGAATAGAATTATCGTGGACGCATTGTTAAGAGAAAAAATTACTTCGGAGAGACTTACCGGCATGAGTTTTAAATGTGCTTCGAAATCCTGCTCAGAAAATGAGATGGTTTTTTCTTGCGTAATGTTAGATTCTTCCAATTTAGTGGATAGATCGTTAATACCCTGAAAAAAATTACAATTATTAGCGAGATTAGAAGTGCTACGCTGAATGTTTTCATTGCGAGTTCTCTGAGTGGATGTTAAAGTATTAGCGAAATACCGCGCCATAAAGTATGACTAGATTATGCGTGATATCGAAAGTTCTCCTGTAAGTTTAACCCATTAATCCTGCGGGTGCGTATTCGTATCTGGTAATTTTGTTTTGCAAGCCTCCAAGGTCCTATTTACAATTTGTTTTCTCACAGGTGCCAAATAAATCATACTAAATCTATATTCTTACGAGTGACTTTCTTTGTTAAAATCATATTCGTTAATAGCACATTTTTCATGTTGATACTGAATATGAAAGATTTAAATTATACTGATCGGTATTTAATTGCTTTTCTTTCTCAGAACTTTTTCAAGTGAATTTAGCTTAAAATTTACAAATAATTCAAATACTTTTCATCTCATTCTAACGTATGTAACCTGAGTCAAGTTGGAGGCAAGTTGGGCTCCTTCGAGATATTTCATCCTTCACTAATACATTCACTCAGAAAATCTTAAATTACTTATTGAGCCATTCTCTACAAAATGTGAAATTTTAGAAGCTCACCCACGAATATAAATCCTGTTGTTGACAAATTGTCGTTATCGAGCTCCATTTGAAGAAACGTAGAAAAGCGATTCTCGCCTGATTATGCGACGAGTCCGGAGCAACGGTGCGAAAAAACATAGGATATTTTTTATTATCGCTGAGCTGAGGTGATGAAAATCCGAAGGATATCTGTAACAAATTATAGAACAATTGAAAAGGTGTTTTGAATATTCATCTCGTCAACTAAGGTGAATAAATTACATTCGAGTGTTTGCACCGATTTTAACAAGGTACCTAAGCTGCTACACTACTTGAGTGAATATTTTTAGGTGGAAAGGAGTACTCGAGTAGGTATATTTCTATTGGAACATAATCTCCCATCGCAAATTATTTTTTCCAAAAGGAAAGAAAACTAAATATAATTAAATCTGAAATCAATTTTTATATTTATTTGAAAATTTTACATTTTATAAAATTCACTTTTTGTGTGTTTATTAAAAAAAGTTGAGTTGAAAAAATTTTAAAAATCATCGGCGGTGTAAAAGCAATAAGAGAATGCATATTCATCGCTTACGAGTCTTTTTAGTGGTCACATCAAAGTAATGAGAATTATATAAAAGCTTTTTTCTTTTGTAATATTTCCAGCCTACTTTTTCTTCTAAAATAACTCGGATAAAATAAAAATCGTTAATTGTTATTCGCCTTTTTTTCACTTCTTGTAAACTCGAGCAATGTTATAGAAGGAACTGCGAAGAAAAGAAAACCGATAATAGGTTTTTATATTGCGCGTAAAAATCTCGCTATGAATTCCACCAGTTGAATTACTTTTGTACAATTTGTTTGAAAACTTTTCCTCGTTATTTTTAACGCTTCTTAAGGAGAATGAGATTTGTAAAATTCGTTGCATACTTTTACACTTTGCTTAAATGAAGCGCAAATCTTAATAGAATTCGATTTGGGTGTAAAAAAGTTGAAAATTTAATATTAATATTGACTTGGAAATTAGATATCTCGTGAACCAATCGCGTGCTCGTATTTTGCAAGATGTATTATCATATCGCTTACTCCTTAGTGCCTTTAACAAGCTGTCATGATGTTCTTTTGCTCATGCATGTAATGCAAGTCATGAAATACCAGAATTTTTACATCAATGTAAAAATTGTTGACAGATGTTTCATTGGATGTGAGGTTTTGTAAAGGAATAAGCATCGTTCATTTAATGACGGAAGTTGCTTTAAAACCTGACATTTTTACACTTGTAATTCAACGATGTGACAATATGATATTTTAGCATCCGTTGACGAGAAAGCTTTTTTTTTTAAAATCAAAGGATCGCATTGTAAGCTCTAAAGGTGTAAGAAGATGGAGTCTGATAGTTGATACGGAATTGATTTTCGCTTCCAAAGCATGGCAACAAAAGAAAATTCTATGAAACAGACACTGTTTTCTTAAAGTTGATCTCATTTGATGATTTCATTCGGTTTTAAAGTTTTTTTTTCGATACCTAATTAGTGGAAGATATCAAGACATGCCTTTTGCAGATGCTCACTAAATTGAGGAGTTCACCCTGTTCTTATTTTTCAGGTATGTACCTCGATATTTTTCAAAGTTTTTTATAATTGTTACTTATTTCGTCGTCGTGACCCAGAACACTTTTTGAAAAATTTCTTTTACCCAAAATTATTTTCAGGTTGGTTAGTACTAATCACCAGAGTCGTCAAAAAGGAGGCGAGGGAGTACTTTGTTTCGGGCGCGGAGATTTTCAAATTAATAATAATACAGGTAATTTCCTCTACTTTTTTCAGTTGATAAGTATCATGCTTAAATTCAGCTGAAGGCCCAAAACATTTCCCCCAGGTTCATTTTTGCTCTCAACGGTTCTTTTAGTTACCACTAATTCGAAAGATGAAATTGCTTTTGGGCAATTATCGAATGACCCATTAGAAAAACCGGGTTTTCAAAATTGATTTTGCTTATTTCCATTTTTGATTTCGTTGAATCTTGAAAACCGAGAACATTGATTTTCAGTCGACGTAAAATTCCATCAATACGGGACTATGGGTATAGTGGGTTGCATGACCAATTCTGGTAGAAAAAGCACTAAAATCCCTGTCGCCGCTCAAGAAAATATAATTGCTGATTAGCGCCCTATCGGACAAATAAGTAAACATTTAAGAATATCATATCCAAAAAATTGCTCAATTTTATGAAAAATTGAAGTTGTAGGATCTTAGAAACCTCAAAATAAGGTCGTGTAATTTCATTTCAATTTTTTGATTTTATATTCTTAAACATACGCTTGTTTGTCCTACAGAGTAATATTCCACAATTTTAATTTTCCCGCGCAGTTACAGGGATTTTAGTGTTTTTCCTGCAAAAACTGGTTATGCAACCCGCCATACCAGCAGTCTCGTCTTAACAAAATATGTCGAGATTGTTTGGAAACCGTTTTTTCTTAACAATGTAGTATGAAAAAGATATTAAGAAAGTTTTCCATAAAATATTGCTCCGTAATACCTGTGAAAAGTTGAAACACGTAAGATGAGCATGTAATTTTACAAAGACAAAGAGTCAAAGATGTTATTTTTCGACATTAAATACGATTTTCGTAGTTATAATTTTTTGTTTATGTTCGAGCTGTGAAATATTTCGCTTTTCGTGAAAGTTAATCCCAGGAATGAGTTAAATTTTGAGTAAGCGCTTGTGTGTAGACAATATTTAACTTGACTTACATCGCTATACCCACGAGTGAAAAAGTGAAAAGCTGTTGAGCCTTTCTCTTAACATAGATTACTTTATAAGTATTCTGAAGAAAAATTAAATAGTTTTTATTTGTTGGAACAATGATGATGCGTTGCTGAAGAAAATAGATAAGATAAGTAATTTAGAATTTTCGTAATAGAAAAGAAATCAATTAAAATTATCGATAAATTTTATGGTTTTATAAATGACTGCGAAAAACGCGTATATTAGAGTTTTATCTAATGGCGTACACCGTATTGAATTGAAATTTACGACTTATTTATTTTTTTTTACTTCTCCAGTCTCGAATTGAGCTGCTTCCAATTCAATACGAGGATTCGACGAAGCATAAGGCCTAATGCTGCTTTACAGCTGCGAAATTTCTCCAAGATTTTCGCACTGAAATAACATCCGCTTCGTAAAATCTTTTTTTTATTTTTTTCGTTTTAACGTCGTGGGTTTTGTTTTTTTTCATCGGTAATTCCAAATGCATATTATTTTAATAATGAATAGATGTACATGTTATTTGTACTTGTACGACGTGAAAATAATTCAACAAGTTCGTTTCAGCGCAATATAATTTCTCATCGTTCGTCAAATTTGATTCGCTTGCGAGCTTTGTATTTATGAAAGTTTTACCATTATATTCTACCTACACGATTCCTATCTTCTATCTTAAAATTCTATTGTTTTTAAAGCATGTGTAGCGAAGTTATTACTACAAACTACGCGTGTGAATTTAGACATAATAGGAACAATACGAACAATCGTACTCAACCTAGGTAACTTCTGGTTAAACTTTATTAACAATTTTAGATTTTAGATATCCATTTTCATGCACTCTCCTTATTTACCGTCTCGAATGGGTTTACTGCAGGGTTTTTTAAAAATTGTTAATAAGTTACTCGGCGAATATGGAAAAAAATTGAATTCCGTATTTTCATCTCCCATAAAATTGTATGTTAGCAAATTTAGGCCTTTTTTGGGCTGTTTTTCTGTACGCTCGCCAGATGTCAGGCACTTTATCAGAGGCGTGGCCAGAATTTCTATCGAGGATGAAGGCTTAGGTGGATGAGTTTTTCTAGAAAAAATTTCAATTTTATCGGTCAAATATATTAATAAAAAATTTATGGAGCGTTTAATTCCGTCCATTTTTACGAAAAGGGGATAAAATTATACTTACGAATTGATGAAGTGAAATTTTTCAACGCACATTTATATTTTACAATGCCTAATCAAAATTGTAGATTTATAATAATAAAACGATGATCACAGGATGAGAGCAACCCTCCGCTCCTGCTCCCTCTGGCTACCCGTCTACGATGAAAACGCCTAATTGTCGCAGTACGCTCGAGGTTTCTTAATGACATAATTTTCATTTGTTTATTGTTGATATAGAAATACTGCGAAATAATTACGACGCCGGCATATGCCTTTAGGACGAATTTACAAACCAATAAAATTTAAAATTACGAATGTTAACGAAATTATCCATTCAAAAGAGTAAAAACTTGGTAAAATTTCAAGCCAGCATGCAATTCGTGGATCTGTAAGGTTAATTAAGTCACCTTTTCGGATACGACGAAAAGTTTTCGAGTTGACGAGATCCAAGTTACCTATACCTTTCTTCATTCGCCTTTCAGAACGCATACACTTTTCACGAAATCAACCGGCAAAACAAAGCTTTTGCTGGCAAACTAAGGCAAAACTTTTCATGTGTATACAAAGACCGGTAAAAAAATTACGCGAAAGCTTGAAATTTTCAGGCACATGTTTGAACTACGAGTAACGTCTAGGCCATATTACCCGAAAAAAACAACGAACCCGTTACGGTTCAGTTATCAAAATAAAGTGCTAACGACGAAACCAATCACCATAAATCAAGCAAATCATGTTTGGAATTTTTATCAAAGCTTACACCTTCTCGTCCCTCGGAGCATTTACCGCCGGTTGAGAATTCTTCTCTAAACGTGTTAATTATGAAGTTGAACGTGCAGCGTACATCAGTTTTGTCAATTTAATCCTATCAACATTAATATTCCAGTCATTATGAGACGAGTCGATGTTAAAGTTGGTAATTTACAACAAATCGTCTGGTTAAATTTTCCATTGTTGAAAATACAGGAAATAAAATTTTACGTGGTCGTTTTAATGTTTCAAATTGGTATCTAAACATTTTGTTGTTTTTTCACCTATCGTAAGTCAAATTGCCCGCGGTAATCATTATTTCGAAAGCGAATACTTCGGGTGTATATGATCATTAGAGACGGAGCGGAAAAAAGAGAAGTTCTCGAAAAACGTTCTTTTTTTTCTGCAATTTTAACGAATGCTTGTTAGGTATATAGAAGTCCATACCTTACAAACAAGTTGAAATATACATTAAACTTTCTATTTCTGTTGCCATGTTGGAAAATGTAACAGTTACTAGAATTGAAAAACGTAAAAATAACGAAAAAAGTAAATTTTTTATCTATACTCGTCTTTTGAAATTTTCTAAAAATCGTTTATCTTATGTCATCGGAATGTGATATCTTAAAAAAACATTTCGAGTCCTTTTTCAAAATAACTTTAATGCCAATTAAATTGACGTAATGCATGTTGCTCAACAATCATGTTCGTCTAGAAAATTGGGTCAACTACTCAACTCACTCCAACATCGCGAGTTATTTTGCTGAATGTAACGAAAAATTGGATTCATTATTTGCAACAGACGAAAAGAAAATATCGACAACATCGAATGACAGAAAAATACATTGTTTGCCAAAAATTTCATACACATTTGAAACAGTGCCGACAATAATAAGATACTTGTTATATTTGTGCATTATGGTGGTAAATTACTATACATAAAATTCCAACGTGTGTTGATAGGGATAAATTTTCTCATCTCAAGAAAAAAATTCCCAAAGTCTATCGTAGTTTTTACCATGTTAAAATAATAACCGAAGGTTTTTCCATTTTCAAATAATGAAAGCTTTTATCATCTGTTGAGGCGTATTATTTTTAGTTGATTTCAATTTAACCATCATTCACTTAAACTGCTATAAATATTTAATTATCACTTTAAAAAGAAATTAATTTGAAAGAATTTTTGCCCCTCGAATTTCCGCAGTATCGAAGTTGTTTAAAATATTCATGAGTTTTCTTCAAAAGTAATCACTTTTTTTCTGTTTTTTTCACATAGAACTTCCTCATATTCGTAGAATTTTTCGCTCAAGTGCTGCAAATGCAAAAATACGCGCGTTCTTCGTGCGCTATCTTTAATTTCATAATTTCATCTTAAATCGATGCCTCTGTATTGAGCATGTAAATGAAGCAAAAAAAGGCGGCGGCGTAATGAAAAATTTTTACGATTGTTTGACACGTATTTCAGATGGTTTTTCGTAATGTATAAAAGATTAATTGTTCGTATCTTGCTTTTTTCATCTCATCTGCGGTGCAATTATAAATTATTTTAATGCCGGAGTTCGTTCTTAATTTTGAATCGCGTTTGTTTAGATTTTGTTTTGAAATGACAAAAATCAACGTTACTTTTTTTTTTACCAGAGATAGTGGAGTAAATATGAATGTATAATGCGTCAAAAATTTTGCATAGGATGTAATAATTAATGAAATAAAAGAAAAAAAGTAGGATCTGAAACCATATCTTTGCTTCGTATCAATGTTACTTTGGATTTATTTTGCAACATCGCCTTATTAAATATTTTTCTCTTTTTTAACGTTGTGTTTCTGATTGCTGTTTACTGACTGAAAATGATGGGAAAAAGGGGAGCTTCTACAAGTTTCCATTGACACTATTGAAAATCAACCAACGAAACAAATTTAAAATCGATATAATATTTTGGCCACACTATTCTTCCAAAAAAGTTCCTTATGTTTTCTTTATCAATAAGATGTAATTTTTTCTCGATTTTTATTTTTTTGGTGATTAAGGAGTTATATTTTTCGCAAGTATAAAATTTTCACGTTATATAAATTATATTAGAAACTTTTTGATTCGCCAGTTACTAGTTGAAGCCTTAATTTGCTAAATAACGTCTTTATAATCAAAAACTCAACTCATTATTTGTGATTTCAGGAAATACTTATCAATTTAGTAATGAGTTAACGCCTCGTGAATTTTTGATTAACCACAGCTTCCACACATGTGTCAAGTGTCACTTTTTTTTTTATTTTTGAAATAATGATTTGACGCCCCTCTGTTTATACAATTATACATTAATACAATTAAAATACATGAGTATCCAGGATCACTTTAAAAGATATTTGCTGTTGAGAATTGCATTGTATGATAAAAATTCAAAAGAAAAATTTTAAAAATGTTTACCCCTTCAAATTAAACAGGTAGGCAGTATACTCGTCAGGCAAGAAGGGAGGTATTGCAATGGAGAGCAGGTACGGGAAGATTCGCCATGCCGGATTAAAATTGGTATATTTGTAGATACCTCTAGGTTCCTTTGAAGAAGCTCCCTTTTCTCAAAAAACAACTTCATATTGAATTGTTGCAATTCAATAATGAAATTTGATGGTTCACACGTATAATGAGATAAAGAAAAATCATTTTCACTGCATCGCTTTTGTTATTATTCATTATTGACCAAAAAAGTGACATAATTCGACGTCTGATGAAATTCATAGAGATCATGTTGAATATGTATTGCTTCTAGGCTTATGATTGTACATGAATGAAAGGTTTTTAAATAATATAAAATTGTCTTTCTATAGTTTTGACATTATAACATTGCTTCGGTTTTGTCACTGTACCATGTTTGCCATAAACATGAGAAAAACAATAAAGAAAATATTTTCGGGTCGATTGCCTTCACGAATGGAATTCAGAACGCGTTTCGGTTTCACATTTGTACTGAAGTTATTATTCCTTTTGTACACATTTGCAATTTTAATACGGAAATTTTTTTATTAAAAAAGTATAGGGCTAAGGAAATGTAATTTTGGGTACGCGTATTGAATTTCTAAAGAACTTTACACGCGATAACGCTTCACAAATAAACTACACAAAACTGGTTATTTGCATTGCTATGCACTGAAGACGTCAATAATTTAATATCAAGTGAAAACAAAAAAAAATTCTATAATTACGATAAGAAAATCAAATAAATCATGATAAAGAAAAAGATCCTCGTATTTTAACCCAACCTGAGTTAAAAGGAAAATAAGAACGATTCGATGTAGAAACGAGACAAATTAAAATTTTCTCATTTATATCCTACTCACTTAGCAAATTTACATTCAGGAAATTTTTCGAGTATATTGAGCATATTTTTTAATTATTATTCACGCTTTTAAAAAAATGAGCATAAAGTTTCCCTTTTGGTCAATAAACAACGCTTTTAGATAATTTAGATTGTAATTGAATATCATCACGTTTAATAGGTATCTAGTCCAATGAATGTGAATAAAATATAAACTTGATTGCGTGTAGCTTCATTGAATAACATTCATTTCCGACCTGTACCTACTCTTTCTGCTTGTGACACTTAGTAGAAAAACTGTAAGTTAATTCTGTTTTGTGACACTTGTAGCTTAAATATTCTAAAGGGATTCTGAATAATTTAGTACTCTAGATGTATAACATTTTACTCTTTCAATGTTCCAAATTAACGTACCTGTTTGAAAAAACTTTCAAAAATAAGTGCCGGATATGTACCTAATTACGCGAAAAGTGGACAAGTAAAACAAAAAATCACTCACGATGTCGTGATCTTTTAATTTACAACTTTGGCTAGTGTGATTAATGCATACGATATGTATTGAGTTGAAAAAAAATTGTCTGAAGGTTTGTTGAAAGATGAAACTATGATCAATTAAGACGGGATCACGGATATAACAGGTTGCATAACCAATTTTTGTAGGAAAAAGAACTAAAATTCCTGTAACTGTCCGGGAAAATTAAAATTATGAAGTATCTCTCTATAGGACAAACATGCGTATGTTTAAGAATATTACACTAAAAAATTGCTCAATTTTATGAAAAATTGAAGTTACAGGATTTTATTTTGAGCTTTCTAAGATCCCACAACTTCAGCTGTTGATCAAATGGGACAATTTTTTGATATGATATCCAAATACATAAACTTGTTTGTCCTACATAGCGTTATTCCATAATTTTAATTTTCCCGGGCAGTTACAAGGATTTTAGTACTTTTCCTGTAGTAATTGGTTATGCAACCCACTACACCCGTAGTCCCGTCTTAGAAGTTAAACCATATCTTACCGTTGGTATATCCCAGGCCAAAGTAATTTTCGCTAAAGCGTGAGTCACTTCTGCATTAGATGATCCTAACAAAGCTTTGATCTTCTTTTGCTGATCTTTGTACATGGCGTAGAAAAAATTATTCAATGCTACCCCCGGATCTTCCTAAAACAAAGCGAAAAGAAATTCTTGTTGGCAAAGTAATCGAATGATATTGCACACATAATTTATTTTTAACGAAATCATCTCATAGATACAAAGTTTATTATTGGTAATTAGGCAAAGATAACTATCTACTTGAGTTATTCGGATTAGCGATAATTTGTCGGTTATCAGTTCACTGTGGTGTAAAACTCGTGAATTCACGTCTTGGTTAGATATCGTTTCAAGAATTATGAAATTATTTCATTAATAATAGGATTTCCTACATAATTTCGATTATGTACTTATGAAAAGGATTATTAAGGAAGATTGTGCGGATTATATTATTCCAAATGTCTACATTATATTGGCTATGTTACAAATAAATTTGATTTTCATTGTTGAACTCGTATAACAAAACAGCACTCAGAGTTAGTTCAAAATTTGGATTAAAGTATTGACGAAGCATGCATACGAATGCAAAATGCATGTTTTTTACCTTATTATTAATTATTATTTTAGAACGATTTACGAATATCACGACAGTTCTTTTTTTTTCAATAGCAAACTCTAATCAGTTCTTTAGTTGGTTTTCGCTTTCGATAGTGTACTTAAATGGGGGAAAAAATCTTGGCTGATTTTAAAACTTTTACCTTTTATTCGTACCTATCTTAAAAAAGTGAACTTTTATCGGCAACTTTTTCTCGACGTTATTGCCTCTCGAAAAACTAGAAATCCTCCGAATGTTATAAATATAAAAAAAATTTTGAATGGGAAATTTCACCCAACTTGAAACTATTTAAAATGTCTATTCAGAAGTTTTACTTCTTCGTGGCATTTTTTCCTGAATTATAAAAAAACCTACTTTTGAATTTTTATTCGCTTTCTTCGGAATTTTTAGATTTTAACCTATGTACATAAAATTAAAGAGAACAGGATAAATGTATTTGAAAAAGATGATAATTAAAAGGTAACTCTCGCCTCAAAAGTCCAAGCAAACGTTTTGATTACGAAATGAAAAATTAAAAGAGCCTAAACTTTGTAATTAAAAGCTTTGCAATTTATTCGAGCAATCAAAAGTGAACTTCGGTATAAAGAAAGTTTTGTGGTCAAACCATCTTTTATGGGAAACTTGTGTAATGAAATTGAAAGAGAAAAAAAAACTAATGGAGGGAACCCTGCGAGGTAATAGAGTTACGAAGAAAAACGATATATTTGACAAAAGAAAGATTACAATGGGAAGAAAACGCGTTCTATTTAATACGGCGTTAATGGAATTATGAACATTATCATATTTTCTCTAAAATTTTCCTCGTTACGTAACGAAAAAGCGAAGTATTCGGGTCTTCAGTAAAATTCTTGAATTTTTGTTTTATTGAAAAATTGTTTGAAGTGGAATTTGTTTTTAATAATTTCTAATCTCGAATATCTTTTAAACAAATAATTGATCCGGTGTTGATGCCTCTGACTCTGTGAATTTTTCCAACTTGTTTTTGAAATTTCGGCGAGTGTCAGCTAAGGGGTGTCATGCACAAATTGAAGGGAGGGGGGTGAACATGCTTTGGATAGCTTTACAGGTATTGTATGTACAGAAAAGGAACTAAAAATGGATTTATTTGTCGAAGAAACAAAAACAAAGAGAAATATCAAAAAGAAGTACTGCAATTGATGCATCAAAACCAAAACATCAGAAGTGAGATTTCGATTTTGGTGCACATCTTTCATTTTTTTCCCTCCTCTTAATTTCTCTCGCGTTACTCTCCCGAAATCTCATAAGTTCTATTTTATTTTGTCGAAAAATGACATTAAGTATACATCTGGGTGGTATATAAATAGGTATTTAGTAAACCAAGGACGACATTTTTAATAGAGCATAAATATTTCAATGTCATTTTAAGAATCGGTTTAATTTTCGATTTAATCATCTCACAAGAAGTCAGCTGCTGGAATTGAATGAAATTCCTCAAATCGATGGAGTTTCACGCCGAGCACAGTTGCGTAAAATTTTTTACAGAGTACCATAAACTTTGTGGCAGAAGATTCATAACAGAAGAATATTTTATATTTAAACCGAGTAAAATATGTAGTGCTACTCGAGGGAGCGAAAATTAAATTTTCTTTATGGCTGAAACAGCCTTGAGATTTTTTGACGTTAGATGAGAAAAACGATTGTACATTCGAAACTTTGAAAATATTATACCGGTCCACCGCAGAGGAATAAAAAACATTAGCCTCTGTCGTAAGTGTGTTATTGAACTTTGTTCAACATTTAGGCTGAATGATATACGCGATGGAAAAATACCGGCAAGTGTACGCTAACTTTATGACGATCACAATTTCACATTTTCAAAGCATTCGTTTATGTAAATAGAAAGTTGAACAGCTTGATGTAATAGATTCACCTTAAGTTGGATTGTAAATCTTATAGACTTGGGAGAAACTTTTGCGAAGTTATAAACAAAATTCAAATTCACCATGTTTAAAATGCCTAAATAATCTAATCAAAGTACATTGTACATATCTACTATTGCCATCCTATAGACCGTCTCCTCAACGATGTATTTTTATATCGATGACCCGAATTTGGAAACGTGATTTATTGTGATAAATCGAAAACTGTCTCGAATCGTTGAACAAATCTAGGAATTGAACAGTCAACACGTTATCTCTCTTGAGAAAAACAAATAAGGGCGAATACGTCTAAATATGGTAGTAGTTCAAGTAGGTATACGTATAAACGAAGTCTCCAAATACGAGGGAAAAAATAGGAAACATGACGTTATGAACTCGAGTTACTATAAAAGACTTTAAAAAGGCACCGTATCGCTTCATTTTGTTCCAAAGTATCAAAACGAAAATATTACGAATTGTTGTTCGTACCCAACATACTATTAGTTCGAAGAATTGCGAATTCCTTTACAATCGAAATTGATTGTAACATTTTTTTTCTAAATTTTTGACGTTTTGGAAAAAAAAATCATCGAGATGAAGCGTACCGTGAAATCACAAACAATTAGCATTGTTGCGTGTTTATGAAACAAATTAATAGCGAATTTACCTGAGTATTATTAACGAGCATTTGTAGTTCGTACTCGCATCCTAAAATTTGCATCTGATTGATGTGCTCGATGGCTAACGAAGCGGCTGCTATTTCACTCTGACCTATCGTTCTTTCATATGGCCCATTCGTTAATGCAAATAACCCCAGGATGAAAATGGTTTTTTTCGTCGTGTTTGTAGGACTGAAAAATGTAAATTTAATATTAGTTTAACGAGTTAATCGAAATATCATTCAGTACTATCGTCGATTCGTTTAAGCGTTCTGGTATAATGCAGTCCAGCAAATCGAATTTATATCGGTTTATTTGATGTTTCTATTTAGTAATGGTAATTGAGCGATAGAAGTTGCGTTTAAAGATTCACCCTCATATTTTTCCCAAACGTATCGAGCTTTTCTTCAAACAACTAATTATCAGTCTTTTCGCATCTAATACAATGTCATTGTCATACATATTTGACATTTTTTCGCCTCTATCCTTTCCAGAAATGCTTCATGGTATAAAATGTTCTTTTAGGGCTGGTTAAAGAGGAGAGAAAAGAGTTGGATGAGGATCCTTTTCTGTACAAAACCTTCTAAATAAATGATGAACAAGTCAATTTTTTGCAATGAAAAATTGTAACCCTTGCTTTTTTAAATTGTCAGTCAGTTCTTTTATTTTCTATTTAAAAAATTTTTGAAATAAGGACTTCGATGCTGACACCTTAAAAAAGCGTTATACATGGGAATCAAACTTGAAAAAAGCGTAACGCTGACGTCACATTGCGCTCCCTCTTCTCTTTTCACCGCATGCAGACTCCCACGCCTCTTTTCGTCGCGAGTAGGATTTATTTGTTGAGGACTGAACTAGGTGAAAATGCTATGTGACGTGACTGACTGACTGACTGACTGGTGATGCACCATGTGCGCAGGATTTTTGTTAAGGACTGAACTGGGTGAAAACGTAACGTGACCATGACGCGACAGACCGGCCGACCGGTGGCACACCACCACCCTCTCTCCTTCCTTTTTACCTCGTGAATTGATAGATTTTGAACTTTACTGAATCTGTGTGAAGAAGTTCACACTTCTGCCATATGTCTTCCAAGGTATAATCTATTTTTCAATTTGCAAAGATATTCTTCTTGAGATAAAAATTTATATTACCCCTCCTTCCCAGAATATTAGAGCCTGCCAGTACTATATTTTGAAATTATTTTTTTTTTAATTCACAAAATAAAACTACACATTTAATGCTTTCTTTGTATGTAAGAAATTTATAACAATTTTGACATTGGCAAAATGAGTTTTAAAAATTATTTTGTTTCTTCGTTCAAGTTGAAAAATGCGTCGTTATTACGACTGACAATTTTTTGAACCACGTACATTCGAAACTAATTTCGTACGTTCTATTCTAAACTACTAACATGTTTTTTTCGTATTTTTGCGAAAATTTGTAATTTTAGAAAATCACGATTTGCGTTAAAGGACAAAACAGCAGTAGATTTGATAAAAAAAATTATTCTTTGTTTCAAATTTCCTCACCCAATTAAAATTTCGGTTCAATTGAACCATAAAACTCAACTTCGTATTTTTTTCCACGAAATAATTTCGATAATCGAATAAATTTCATTACTGAACTAAGTATTTGAAGATAAGAGTGTAAAATTCAAACCATCGAGATACAATCTTCTTCATTCATTGTACAGTGTGCTCTCGAAATTGTTCTTTTTCTTTCTCAAAGTATTACACTTCCTCAAGTAAATCAAAGGTTTAATTTTTTTAAAAGCAATTGAAATGTTTCAAGTCCTTCGCCAAACCTTGTACTTTTGTTCGTGAAGATATTCATTCTTGTACTTATTTATCCAACTCGCTAATATCAAGAAGAAACGCAGTGGTTTTGGTTTCTGACAGTTTTTATACAAAGTGAAAAAAAACTCTATGAAAATCCTTCAAAAAGAAAATGTTAAAAAATGAAAATTTAAGACGATGCTTAAAATAATAAATTTAAAAACTTCAAAATGAACAGGTATTTAAACCCCACCACCTAGCATAAAGTTGTTTTCGTTTAGGTACCTAACAAACGTTGTAATTAAAGTGGTGGACGAAAGTTTTGAAATTTTTGACTAGAAAAATTACAACGTTTTAATCATGCTTTATCCTACATATTTATCTGAAGTATCGTTATTTTAAATTTGTATCTAATATTTTAAAATTAATTGGAAGTCTACAATCACCAGGTTTTGCTAACTTTTAATCCCCTTACCTCGTCTATTGAATTTTTGGATACGATATTCAGATACAGGGTTGAAAAACGATGTTAACCTATGTTTTGTGTTCTTTCATTAAAACGCAAAATTCTACAATCGGAATGGCATATGTAAATATAAATTACGCTAACGTGAATTGCTTACCTGGCGCCACAAAACGATGCTCGTCTTCTTAATTTTTCACTTTTTGAACGGCCAGCAACCATTTGACTTGAAGAATAATTTTTCATAATAAAATTTTCTTTTACTAACGAAGAAGGTTCCATTGCAATTTCATTTTTCATGCTAATCATTTTATCGTCTCTTTTATTATTATTCGAGGCAGTGATAGTTTTAAAATTATTATCTCTGTGGATAACATTCGGCTGGCTCGTAATGTTGATACTTTTATGAGTTTTTGTAGTGTCGTAATATTCGATGGTAACTGCTTTGTTTTCAATGATTTGTATCCTTTGGGTTACTGTCTTAGTAAAGAATTGCGAAATACTTAATGTTTGGCTTGAAAGGTCGTTTTCAACTTTTGACTGCCTTTTTGTTCTTGAATGTTTGTGATTTTTTCTGGATTTTAATTTTGTGACGTTTGAGTTATATTGATTATTCATAAATTGACTTATATTTGCTCCAGTCTCGTTCCTCGTTAGGTGTCCAATCAAGCTCACGTGATTGAACTTTGATACGTCGTTTTCAGAAGGTTCCTTTGTAGAAACTGCGTTCTTTTCATCTGAACAAAAATTACGAATTTTTAATACATTATAATACAAGTATTTATTAAATATCATCCATGCATTGCATATGCATTATCGGGAATTCGATTCCTTGAGATAAGACTACGGGTATAGTGAGTTTCATAACCAATTTTTGCAGGAAAAAACACTAAAATCCCTGTAGCTGCCCGGGAAATTTAAAATTATAGAATAACGCTATGCAGGACAAACCAGTGTATGTATTTGGATATCATATCAAAAAATTGTCCCATTTGATCGACAACTGAAGTTGTAGGATCTTGGAAAACTCAAAATAAGGTCACTTGACTTTAATTTTTGGATATAGTATTTTTAAATATACACTTGTTTGTCTTACAGAGCGATATTCCACAATTTTAATTTTTCCGGGTAGTGAAAGGGGTTTTAGTGTTTTTCCTGCAAAAAATTGGTTATGTCCACTATACCCGTAGTTCCGTCTTGAAAGAACATCTTCATGGATGCTGTAATCCCGAAAATTTCAAACATGAAATCGTTTCCTTGAATGATTTTCTAATTTATGTTATGTTAAACAAGGACCATTTTCATATACAAATTTCAGATTCATCCTTATTTCGAGGGATTATGTAATGCCCTCCAAAGTTCAAACTTTCATGACCCGGCAAAGTTAATTCATCTATGTGTAATTTGATTCGCGCCGGAATATTTTTCAAGTTTTCGCATGAAAGTTACAATTGACAGCAATATTTCAGGTTACCGTTAAGTAGTCTCGTTAAACTCCGCATACTCATATTTTCCGCCTTTCTTCAGAATTCAATTTTTTTTATACGAGTATACAGGTAGATCTACTTATTAAAAAAAAAAACCACTATAAGCGATCTACGATTTAAACCGCATTTGTTACGAAGCTTTCGAATTCTGAATGAAAAAAAAGGGTGATATTCTAAGGCTTTGAAAAAAATCCGATCAAAATACGCCTTCCATGAAATGATATGCAATATACCGTTGTGTTTATGCATAACCTATCGCACGATCAATTTTCGCAAGCGTGATTTCTTATAAATGTGCGTCGATATCAGCAGCAATTGCATGTATACTATTTACTCGCACCATAATCCCAATATGAAAGAAAAAAATCGAGATTTTCGAATTTTGTAGCGCCTGTTATATCTGTTATAGGCCACGTGTTGAATATAACTTTCCTTCTTTTGTTTGTTACTACTTATATCACGTGACCGTTTCAGTCAATCTTTTAAAACGAAACTACAGGTACAGTGGGTTGCATAATTAATTTTTGTAGGAAAAAGGGAAAATTACAATCACAGACTATCACACAATCAGACAAATAAGTATGCGTCTAAGAATACTATATCAAAAAAATTGCTCAATTTTACGAAAAATGGAAGTAACAGGACCTTATTTTGAGCTTTGTATGATCCTACAACTTTAGTTGTTGATCAAATGGGATAATTTTTTGACATGATATCCTAAAACATACACTTTTTGGTGTGATAGAGCGATATTCCAGAATTTTAATTTTCCTGGGTTAAATGCTTTTTCTTGCAAAAATTTGTTATGTGACCTGCTATACCCGTAGTCCCGTCTTCACCGCTGAAATCAAAATTCTTCACAAATTTTAAGAAAAATTAGTCAAATGAGTAAAATTATAGTTATTCAAGATTGACAACGGTTTTTAAATCAGAATATTAGGACATTTTATTACTCAATTTATAACTTTAGAAAGGCGATTAATACTATAAAAAAATCTAAAACAGGAAAATTTCTGATTTTTCAGAGCCCTTAAATATTAAAATGATTTTAAAAACAAGAAAAATTATATTACGTTAGTAAGCATGAAGGCGTACCACTGATTATGAAAACGTGGCGAATTATTGTCCCCTTTTAAGCTACAGGACTTAGTGTTATAATCTTATTATATAATTTGTTAAGGTGGTTATCCGATAGTTAAGCGATGCCAGACTTAAAATTAATATTCCGACCTGCAAATATGCATTAAATGCGGTTGAATTATTCATATTTAAATTTCTGTTCGAAATATACGTAAAACAGATATCCCAGATAGTATGCTTTCTTAACGAAAATGTTTTTTGATAATTCTTTATGCTATTTAGTCGATGTTATGTGCTGGTAACAGTTGTACTTCTTTAAAGCATTAGGATAATGCTCGATAGTTGGTCATATTTGTATATTTAAACTGTTTCATTTTCTGTACTGAAGACATCGAACTCGTATTATGGAAACAAATAGTTTCGAAATCACATAAAAGGGTTGAATTTTCCAATACCTAATTATTCACTCTTCCATTTTTACGATATTTTTCGTTCTCTGGGGAGACGAAGTAGGGGATGAATGACGGTATATTTGAGCGAAATAGGAACAACAAAGAGAATAACATAAATTACCTGTTACGTTGTTTTTTAACTGAGTAGCCTGATTGACGATAATATGATGAGAATTATTGCAGGATTGATCGATCACTGATGGAACACAACGGTGGTTTATGGAAAAGCTATTATTGAATTTGTCGTTTTCGTTATGATTTCGTAGGGATGTCGCGTGAAAATTTACATTAATGGGGTAATCCGTTATAGTGATATTAAACCAAACGGGTATGATTTTTTTCGATGTATCGAAACGATGGTTCCGTTTTGAAATAGGTCGTTTGGTATGCATTAAATTCTCGTTTATTTGATTGTCATATATGTTGAAATTTTTCGCGTCATTGTGGCGATTTTGTGCACCGTGGAAGTTGTAACGCCTGCGGCTCGAAATATTTAATAGATCGAAGATAGGACTTTGTGTCGTTTTAATTTCGCACATGTCGTTAGCACAGCCATTAAGTGGTAATTGCGATTTGAAATTTTTAACTGGGGAAGGGGTTGAAGATTGGTGCGTATCTTCGGTATGTACATCGTTTACGTCGAAGCGATCGCGTTTTAATTTACATGAAATTTTAATAATACTCGAATTTGAACTTTCGGCAGATAGGTTATTTGAGAAGCGCGATTTGGAGGATTTTTTCAAAACTGAACGAGTATTTTTTCCCCTGGTAAATTCACCGTCGAAATTTACTCGCCAACGGGACGTCCTCGGAGTAAAAAAATTATCATAAAATTTGTTTTCTTTACCCAACGGTATTAAATTTTTGTTATTTTTAATCTGTTTTTCGGCTAATTCGGAAGTTGCAACTTGTAAACAATTTAGCGCTAATTTACGCAGTACAGGAGTATCGACGCTTTGTTGATTTTTCCATGTTTGTTGAACGGTGAATTTAGTACTTGGAAATTCCATAGATTTGGATAAAGAGAGAAAATTCAAAGAAAACAAGCAAATTCCACATACGAGCAAATTATTCCACATGCCTTGCCAGCTGGTTCCGTGTTTGCGTATCTGTAAAAACAAACAATTCCTATAGAAAAATATCACACTAGTAAATCAAAACCGCGCTAAGCAGTTAGAAAAATTCCCAAAGATTTGTAACCATTTGTTATTTTTTACGGTCGTCTTAAAATTTAACCTTGATTTTATTCCGAAAACGTACGCGAGAATATTCGCCTTCGTTGTATTAGTTTTTTATACGTCACGGCGACTACGCTAGCATTATACCTCATCTTCAAGTTTTCCTCTTAAACCACGAATTTTATAAAGGGTTCCTTCTGTATACGTGTGTCGAGCCGCACAAAAAATAACGCCTTAATTTGAATGAGCCTTCTGTAAATTGAATTTTCACTATGTTATTTTATATTAAAGCAATTTCATCGCCAAAAATCAACAAATAATATGTTTCTTTTTCTACTTAGTTTATTTGTAAAATATCGAAAAATCACCATATTTTGCATTAAATTTGCATACATAGATTAGCTTTCTTTCTTTCGTTTTTTTTCTTAAACTTCCAATGCTGAACTTTACATAAAAGTTATACGTCGAGTAAAATAGCAATTTTTACTTCCAACTTTGATGTAACTTTTTCCTAAGATGACGAAATGGATGAAGTAGATATACTGTATGGTGGCTGGATTTTCACCAGGTTGGGATTTTTATGTCATAGGAATTTTAGTTTTGAAATACTTGACTTTATCAGCGTAGACTATTTCGATGAAATCGTGTTTTTAATTTTTTTCGAAGGATTTCAAAATGAAAAAAATATAACACTTTGTACCATTAGGTAGTATTTTTTTTCAATGAAAAATTTAGCTTTATTCAGTTATTAGAAATATTTTTTACTCGTTATGGAAATAATTTTTAAATTCTTAAGTAAAAGAAATGTGTAAGATTTTATGGTAATGAAACCGCAGAAATAATTTGGATTTAGTTCACAAGAAGTTGCCTATTCAACTTCTACAAATATTTTGCTACTCGTTGAAAGGCCTTTTTTTATCACTTCCTATCCAGATGTAAAGCTCGCGTTTCAAGATAATCAACTCAAAATTTAGTCATTGGTGTACTGGTGTAGTATACTCTGAAATAGTTGCGTTAACACTATTTTGAGATGTAATTGATGAGTACATCTTAAAGGCGGGACTACGAGTATGGTGGATTGCATAACTAATTTTTATAGAAAAAAGCTCTAAAATCCCTGTAGCTATTTGGGAAAATATTGTAATGGCAGATTATCGCACTATCGGACAAATAAGTGTACGTCTAAGAATATTATATCAAAAAAATTGCTCAATTCGATAAAACTTAGCTGGATCGAAGTTCATTTCAAAAAACCTCAAAGCCAAGTTTTTAGCTGCTAAATTTCATTACTTGATTTTTTATGAATTTATGAATTTTGAATTTTTAGCTCCCCCTAAAAATAGTTTTTCACTAATTGGCCAACCGAACTTAAAGGGAATTAAATTTTCTATTGTTAATGTATTTTCAGAATTTCGATACGGTCAACAATTGTCTCGTAAAAAATCGAAAAAATTAAATTCAGCATCTAAAAATTTGGCTTTGAGTTTTTTAAATTGAACTTCGATTCTGCCAAGTTTTATCGAATTCTGAAAGTGCGACCTGGAAAGGTTCCATTGTAGGAATATTACATATATGTATCAAAAAATTCCTCAATTTTATGAAAAATTGAAGTTGCAGGACCTTATTTTGAGGTTTTCAAGATTCTACAACTTCAGTTGTTGATCAAACGGGACAATTTTTTGATATGATATCCTAAAACATACACTTGTTTGTCCAATAGAGCGATAATCCCCGAGCAGTTACAGGGATTTTAGTACTTTTCCTGCAAAAATTGGTTATGCAGCCCACTATACTCGTAAGGTTCGTCTTAATTGAGGCTAATGTATGCAGAATGAAATCATAATTGGTGAAGATTTATCGGTAAAATTCCGTCCATTAATTGGCAATACAATTATCAACGAGAAAGATAATGTTAAAATTCTCAATAACGTATAATGTAATATTTATCGGGGTTTAAATATCAACCTTTTATTTGAAAACAATCGCCTTTTCGTGAAAAAAATTGCCTATTTAAATATATTTCGGAGATTAGAGGTTTTTACGCATTCAACGAGAAATAAATCGAGGGTTCTTGCGTATTTATTTACTTTCACTCTTGATAAAACTATATGATACGAATTTTGTTTGTTTATAAGGAAGCGTAATAACCTTTTTTCTTTTGTTGGGAAACAATTTAAATAGGTATCAGGAATAAATATATAGGCGTTGTTCTCTATTCTGAAAGTTTTCACTCTTCATTTTCCTTTATACGAGTATTTCTTATTTGGTGGTAGAATGTATGGTTGCGTTTATTGTTGAAGTAAATCACGAAAAGAACTTTAATAAAAAAAGAAATCTAAGTTCGTGGTGCTAAATTTTGATGAAAATTTGTTAAAAGTAGAACAAATTGGTATCTAGGTGTGCTTCATTTGAAAATTTTTTTATTGTGTAATTTACGATAAATATTTCGAGTTACTATAGCATATCATAGCATTTAGTATTAAAGTACGTGATATCGTATCATAATAATTTTCAAAAAGAAATATGACATCGTTATTCACCCACGACAAAGTACTCGAAGAACATGATAAAAAGAAACGTCTTGTAATGTAATTGTAGACGAATTGAAAAATCAATTTCAGTTGTAAAAGATATTTTAAAGAATTCACCGCAACATTTTCGACTTGTAGAAAGTTTATTTTTATTGCGGAAAAGTACTTGTTTCAAATGTAAACAAAAATGATTAGCATAATTATACACGAAACTACCCGAAGTGAAAAAATAGCATTACTTTTGCTTTCATCAACACCAAACCATTGTTAGGGAAATTAATGTACCCTCGCTGAAGAATTCTTTTTGTAAAAGTATCAAAAAGCTTTCAAATAACGTGTTCTATTCAACTTATTATCGAGTTTTTGTAATTAAGGGATTCTATTGTTTTGACTTATTCTGTTTTGTTGGCGTTTTTTTGTTGCGAGGATAAATGTATTGTAGAATTCATTCGGAGCGTGCTTATTCACAGATTTCATTTTTTTCGTGCCAACAAACCGTATTCTAATTTTCTAAGTATCAAGTATTGAAAACTTTTTACCTTTATGATTTTCCAGTCAAGTTATCCTGTTGTTTAATGCATGTCAAACGAGAAGGCCCGTATGTCTTTTGTTTGACAGATTTATAATAACTTTAGTTACGAGTACCTATTATATCTCTAAGAATTGATCGATTTTTTATACACTTTCTATGAACAAAGTTTCTTTTCTTTTTTGCAATTTTTTTTAGTAATTTGTACAGATTCTAGTTGAAATTTTGACATACCTATGGATAACATTTTTAGAATTTTTACATCAATTTCACTTGAAACAGGTTCATGATTTATTAATTCATCATAATTAGAGTAATAATTATGCGATAATAATAACTTTTAGTATTACACATTAATAAGTGCAATAATTTCTCTCGAACAATTTTTGAGCAAATGATCATCAATAATTTGACCAGTAAGTATCTAC
The DNA here is from genome assembly GCA_003261595.1 of Maconellicoccus hirsutus. Classification (NCBI taxonomy): domain Eukaryota; kingdom Metazoa; phylum Arthropoda; class Insecta; order Hemiptera; family Pseudococcidae; genus Maconellicoccus; species Maconellicoccus hirsutus. Next base: position 115,237 of record QBDW01004910.1, read on the forward strand.
ATAATTAATAAAATTGATCAAAAATGACAAATTTTCTTCCAAAGTTTGAATAATTTAAAATTGTAATGTAGCAGTCGCGATGTAATTTATGTAATTCATAATTGTCAAGTTGAAATTTTCATCGAAGAAAGAGCATTCAAATGAATGATCCCTAATAAAAAGAAATGCTTATAATGGTTTCGTAATAGGTGGTTTTTTCATAATTCAACTTTCATGCTGGTACATAACAAGGAAAAGGTGTTGAATTTCTGTAGACTAACGTCGCACCACGGATGAAAGGAACATACCGTCGAGCTAAACGAAAATTTCACGTTAGAAGCTTTCTTCATTAAGATCAATCATCCGACACTTTTCGAAGTACATATTTCCAAAGGTTTGCAATCGGGCGTTAAACCTTTCACCGCATTATTCGTCTTTTACAAATGCAATAAGGGAGACAAAACCTTCGACAATGTTTATTCAAAATAAGGAGTTCGTATAATTAAAGCTGAAGGCGAATTCACGTCGAGTACAAGGTAGCAATCATGAGGAAGGCTTTGGTGTATTGTAGGCGGTGTACAGTGGTGGACCACATCGAAATAAACTAGCAACTAGGTAAGGCGTTAGATAACGTCGGGAAATTGCTGGCTTTTGTAATCGATGTTTTACCATTTGCATGTCTTTCATGCCATTTAATACCGTTTTAACGGAGGCTTTCTCAGCATCCCGTCTAAGTGCTTTTCATAGTATTACATTTTTAATATAAACATTCAGAGGTTTCTCACCCAACGGACGTATTGCCGATGTGTTTCTCTGCGGCGATCACATCCCTTCTTCGATTCATTTCCCGACATTTGATTTAAAAATTTTCCTCCTCATTGAAGTCTATTTTCAAACGTAGCCTATTGCTTTTAAAGATTGGTTTTATGGGATAAAAACTTGTATCGACTTGGGTGTACTTCATCACTGTCATAATGTAGCGTTAATAGTACGATGTGATTGAACAATAATAAATGTAGCCGAGAAAAGCTATTAGCCTTTTATTCTATCAAGGGAGCAATCGGTGATTTTGTTATTGGCGCCTATTGGCTAATACTTCTAACACTGTAATCAAAATTGTCAAGATTTTACACAAAATTATAATCGTACATAAGTCACTGAAAAAAATGCGCTATAGGTCGTATCAGTGATTTATTGACTTGATGGGTGCCAATAAAAATTTCAAGCATATAAAATTAATTCTTTTTTTTTGGAAAATTTTCAACCAAATTTGGTTAGTAAAAAATTCCATTATTATTATTTAAACTTACCACGTTCATTATAGTCAATACAAATTTATTTTATTCAAACAAACAATTAAATGTGTTTTTTTTTTAAATGGCCTCTATTGACATTGATAAATGATTCATTCAACATGTTGCTTCCGATGACATAATATTACTACGTTTGGCAATGCGTTGCTGAAGGTTTCTTAACAGAAGCTCTTGAAAAGCCATAATCGCAAATTTCTCTCACGCCAAAGAGCTCCAGTTACGAAACAAGTAACTTCATAATTCCGTTAAAAAATTGAACTCTACAAAGTAATATCCATATCCATAAAAATTATCGTCAGTTTTCCGAACTTATTTTCTATGTTCATTTCGCGTATTCCTCATAAATTACATTTCAAAGGAAAGCGCGTAAAACCATTTAGACTTTTTTCGACCAAAAACATTTTAATGTTGTGTAAAGTGAAATGGTCTTAACCATTTCAAATGGCCTATTGTTTCGGTAACCTATACATCGGTCCATAACACTAATTTTTTCAACCTGTAGTGTTTTTTCCCTCGTTTGTGTTCCATCCTTTGGTATTTTTTTTCTCTTTAGGCTGCGTTATTTATTACTATTTAATGTTTATTGTCTATTTTATTAGTTCCACTTTCTTTATCGTATAACAATACGTCATTGCAGTGGAATTTTTTTAATTAAAAAAAATCAATTACCTGGTTGCTGTGAGCTATTTTGTTTATAAAATGAACTTTTCACTTTGTTTTATAAAGTTCGGGGGGATTAAAAATTTACATCTTGAGTGTACTATTTGAAATATACCTGGTTAACTCTCGTCTACGAGAACTATAATTTTAAGGTGTTTTCTTCGTATTGGTAGGTCTAATTATTTCAATTTCACTTTTTAGAAATTTAATTCTCAAAACAATTGGAAGAATACCTTGATACCAGACATTATGGTACACGTTTGAAATAAAATGAAAATGCGCATCGCTTTTTTGTATTTTGTAAATACATAGAACGTTTGTGTGGAAAAGCATCCGTAATTACGTTTCCGAGTATTGGATTTTTCGAGTGATTTTAAAAAAGTAAATTAATTTCAAAGGACGAAGAGTTCTTGAAAAAGTAAAAACCGACTTATAAATCGTATACACTCGAATATCCAGCGCCAATATGCGCAACAATTACATGAGCTTAAGAGAGAAGAAAAAGTAGCCTTTATTATTTGAATAATTCGCAACGATCCTTGGTAAAAGCGTAATTTGTAGCTCGTGAAAGATACCGTTTTGTAAAAGGCGCCGAATCCGTAATAAACTTTAATTGAATTTTATTTAATTAAAAAAAAGTATATAAATATTTTATTAATTTAAGCTATGTACGTATTTCGATTGTTTAGTGTATTTGTATCAAACAGTATAAAAGAAATTCTTTTCTAATTAAGCCAAAAAAAGTACACTTCGTGTAGCTAATTTAAATTTATAAAGTAAAATTTCACTGGTACAATTTTGCCATCTTTTGTTCATTAGCATACAAAGCCATGTCATCGTCTACACCGTTATTATTTCCTATTTTCTAATTATAAAATAATTTACGAAGTACGATAAAATTTATTTTTCAGTTTTGTTAACTTTTCACATGATTTAGTATAAAGGTTTGTGGTAAAGTTTTCCTTGTCTGGATATGATCCATTCCACAGATACAGAAATATTAGTATTTGTACTTTACATACATGTGCATGCTATGTTCAACCGAGAGTGAGACCATTGACGCACCTAAAGATGTGATAAGTCATCAAGAGGAAATAGTTTGAATGAAAATCATGGTATTAGAGGCAGTAAAACAGAAATTTTCATTGATAGGGAAGGCAGAGCAGGCCCAACTAGAAGGGAGGGGGGTTCTCCCGGGCTCGGATTTTTTTAGGGATCCGCTTGCGTTTTAAGCCCTTGTAAAAAATAACGGGTCTTTTGGAAAAAATGTCGAGCCCTTTCAAGGAAAGCGGGTTCGAGTAATTTTTTCCCGGGGCATGGATTTTCTCAGCACGGCCTTGAGGCAGAGGAAGGTATTTGTCCCAAGCCGACAAATTTCTTGCTGCGCCACCAAAAGAGACTACCACATAATGTAAAAATCTTCGAATCGGTAAGAAAGTCGTGATTTTGCATTTAAGTAGTAACACAGCTTTTGTTGCGTCTTATGTGCAAGTAGTTGATTAAACCAAAGCTTGTTGATTTAGATTTAAAGTAAACCCCCTTGTTTAGCTATTCCAAAGCGTTGAATTTTTTTCATGAATAAGTAATAACGATAAAAAATTAAAATTCGTTTTGCATCTTAATAAAAAATAAACAAATCGAAAGGGAAAGTTAAAATTGAAATGTTTATGTCGAACTAAGAGTTTTTCAGAAATAATTTAATCACTGCCGTTATTAACATTATATAATTAATTTTTACAATATTTTAACTTCTAGTTGCTTTTAATTTGACGAAAGAAAAGATATAGGTTTGTTCCAATAAACGCTTTGTGAATTTATTCGGTGCCTAATCTAACAATAAGTAATTTCAGGAACCTTAAAAGAAACTATGGTTACGTTTAGCTTTCAAAAAGATTTAGTTTCCTTTTTTCTTTTGAAAAAAATCGCTTAAAAATTGCGTTAAGAATTTGAAAATTCTATCGTTTTTTTTTCAACTTCCTTCGTGTTGTTTTTTTTTAAATTTCGTTTCAACAAATACACGGAGATTTTTTCATATTCTCGTGGGATAAAGATTGAAAATCCGTTTTTTGGATAATACCGTTGAGCTATTAGTTCATTGACATGCTTAAACAGGGAGATGGGTAAATTAAACATTAAAACGTCATTCTAAATATTTAACAGGTTTTTTCTCGTTAAAAAAAAATTTCCATCTGTCAACAAAAAAAGAGTTTTTAAAGGATACTTTTGCGACGATGTGTTTATTTTGTAGAATCCTTCGACGAAGTATTTTTTTTTTTTAGCAATCAAAGCTATGATAAAATATAAAATTTAAATATTAACAAACACAACCGCTAGATGGTTAAAAAGATTTTTTAAAGGTATCTAATGAAAATATAAAAAAAGTGGTAATTTTTATTTAAGACAGGACTACAGGTATAGTGGGTTGCATAACCAATTTTTGCAGGAAAAAGCACTAAAATCCCTGTAACTGCTGGGAAAATTAAAATTGTGGAATATTGCTCTGTAGGACAAACATGTATATGTTTAGGAATATTATACCAAAAAATTGAAGTTACAGGAGCTTATGTTGAGGTTTCTAAGATCCCACAACTTCAGTTGTTGATCAAATGGGACAATTTTTTCAGAAAACATAGACTTGTTTGTCCTATAGAGCGATGTTCCACAATTTTAATTTTTGGGCAGTTACAGGGATTTTAGTGCTTTTTCCTGCAAAAATTGGTATGCAACCTACTATACTTGTAGTGCTGTCATAAACATGGAATTTGGCGTTGAGTGATTTATCAGTTGGAAATATCTGAGAGACACCTCATTTACTTACTACCTAGTTGCTAGTATACCTACATAATGGTACGTATTACCTATTGCTTGAAATCATCTTACATATCAATTCTATCTAGACGATCATCATCCCCGTAAAACTTTAAAGGGATTATTAGATTCGTGATGAATTTTTGGCTGCATTAGATCGTAAAATTTCGGCGATAGAAAAGCGGTAAAAATGTCTG
>QBDW01004911.1:0-24162 GCA_003261595.1 Maconellicoccus hirsutus
GAAAGGGAAAGTTAAAATTGAAATGTTTATGTCGAACTAAGAGTTTTTCAGAAATAATTTAATCACTGCCGTTATTAACATTATATAATTAATTTTTACAATATTTTAACTTCTAGTTGCTTTTAATTTGACGAAAGAAAAGATATAGGTTTGTTCCAATAAACGCTTTGTGAATTTATTCGGTGCCTAATCTAACAATAAGTAATTTCAGGAACCTTAAAAGAAACTATGGTTACGTTTAGCTTTCAAAAAGATTTAGTTTCCTTTTTTCTTTTGAAAAAAATCGCTTAAAAATTGCGTTAAGAATTTGAAAATTTCTATCGTTTTTTTTTCAACTTCCTTCGTGTTGTTTTTTTTTAAATTTCGTTTCAACAAATACACGGAGATTTTTTCATATTCTCGTGGGATAAAGATTGAAAATCCGTTTTTTGGATAATACCGTTGAGCTATTAGTTCATTGACATGCTTAAACAGGGAGATGGGTAAATTAAACATTAAAACGTCATTCTAAATATTTAACAGGTTTTTTCTCGTTAAAAAAAAATTTCCATCTGTCAACAAAAAAAGAGTTTTTAAAGGATACTTTTGCGACGATGTGTTTATTTTGTAGAATCCTTCGACGAAGTATTTTTTTTTTTTAGCAATCAAAGCTATGATAAAATATAAAATTTAAATATTAACAAACACAACCGCTAGATGGTTAAAAAGATTTTTTAAAGGTATCTAATGAAAATATAAAAAAAGTGGTAATTTTTATTTAAGACAGGACTACAGGTATAGTGGTTGCATAACCAATTTTTGCAGGAAAAAGCACTAAAATCCCTGTAACTGCTCGGAAAATTAAAATTGTGGAATATTGCTCTGTAGGACAAACATGTATATGTTTAGGAATATAATACCAAAAAATTGAAGTTACAGGAGCTTATGTTGAGGTTTCTAAGATCCCACAACTTCAGTTGTTGATCAAATGGGACAATTTTTTCAGAAAACATAGACTTGTTTGTCCTATAGAGCGATGTTCCACAATTTTAATTTCTAGGGGCATTTACAGGGATTTCAGCGCTTTCCTGCAAAAATTGGTCATGCAACCTACTATACTTGTAGTGCTGTCATAAACATGGGATTTGGCGTTGAGTGATTTATCAGTTGGAAATATCTGAGAGACACCTCATTTACTTACTACCTAGTTGCTAGTATACCTACATAATGGTACGTATTACCTATTGCTTGAAATCATCTTACATATCAATTCTATCTAGACGATCATCATCCCCGTAAAACTTTAAAGGGATTATTAGATTCGTGATGAATTTTTGGCTGCATTAGATCGTAAAATTTCGGCGATAGAAAAGCGGTAAAAATGTCTGGAATGGCTTTAACAGAAACGCCCTCAACTGAACGGCTTGTATAAATCGACACGATAACCATTTTTGAAAAACAGATACTAATCACGGATACAGAACAGAAGGTGCGAGAGATGTTGAGAGGGAAACATTATCATATTCGTGTAATGCAATGTAAATTGAAATAACGCTTAAATTATGCCATTATGAAAATGAAGTGGTTCGTAAAATACTCCTGACGTTATGGTAACATGACGTGGGAATTTTTCAAAAATCTGATAGCAAACGTTTCTCGTATGAAATACGTATCATTTCGTTAACCTATTCAAATATGGTAAAATTTATTGACTTGTGTTTAATGTATCTCGAAATTTACCATTTTAGTATAATATCACGCAAATGGAGTATCTATTTGAACTAAGTCAACATTTATACGCTTTTTTCCCTCATCGGCTGATCAGTAGATATAGCCTATTTTGAAACTATAACATAAGGTATGTTCGTAATTTGTTTTTCTCAAACGGATCAATTAATTATGGTTTTGGTTAAAAATTTGTATAAGCTCATTTTCACTCTTTACAGCTCTGTAGCTACATTTTCAAAAAGATTTAATTCAAATAATATTCGAGTATGGGTACTTAATGTCTCTACCAGCAATAACTTGATCGCGTCACGAGATTCAAGCATATGAAATATGTAAAAAGAATGTTTCATCATAAAACCATTTTAAGTCCTGTAGAATGAACATTTTTTTAGTATCTCTTCCCTTTTCGATCTTCCAAAATACGTAAACTAAGCTTCCCTCGATTATACGCAACGTAGTCTTATCTCTCTTTCATAGAAAATCCGTTGTCTCGATTGTAACTCTATGAGCCCTTCGAGTAAAGGGAAATTACTGGGCGTATAATACAAGAAAAATATGTAGCATAGGAATTTTTTCTAAATTAAAAAATTCGTTATGTTTTATAATTTGGAGAAAAATGTAAATAAAATATTTGAATACATATTGAAATTCGAGCTGAAATTTAAAGCTACTCTCATTCCAGAGAAATGAAATATTACAATGTAATGTGTTTCTTCTTACCGCTTACAAATGGGTTAACCGCATCAACCACTGTTAGAATTTTACCATCATTGGTTCGAAAATTTAGTAATTCAGAATTTCCCAAAAATACGGTCAAATCGTTTTTGTCGGCCTGCGTCGAATCGAAACGAAGCGTATTCCAGTTGCACTAATTATTACATGATTAAACGAAAGGAAACGTTTGAATTGAGATTATCAAGGCGTTAGCATTAAATTTTCACCGTTGTTTTTCGCGTATTCGACTAAATAATAAAGCTGGTTGTAAACAAATTTATGAATTTGAAGGAACGCGATACCGTCGTTGAGTGCGATTTTACAAATTCAATTTCTCTTTGCTTTTCGCTTTTGAAATTCCACGCTTCGTGATTTTCTTCAACTTGCGAAATATTAGGTGATGTTAATACCTTATACCGTAGCCTCTTCTAACGCTATAAACATATTTTCACCTTACTTTTTGGTATTTATTACAAATTCATATGTTTAGGTGTGTGCTGATTTTTGCTGCAAAATATAATGAAAAATACTGTATTGACCATCATGCTGTTTTATTTTAATAATTTTTTTTTTAGTTGAAAAGTTTCTTATGGTAAAAAAAATTTATAAACACAATATGTTTTATGAAAACTGATTTTAATGACTTTTTCGTAATACATAAAAACTATTGTATTTTTGTAAAATTAAATGGACCGTATAAAAGTAAATGAAAACGTAGTATAAATCGAAATACTCGTTTCTAAAAAAAGAAACACCCTCTTACGACGTCGATTTTAAGTTATTTTCAAAATTTCTCCCCTTAATTTTTTCACTTTTGTACGTCTGCCTGAAAAAAGAATCGTGAAATCTGCGAATAATTTTTCCAAGGCGTGGGTTTTAAATTGCATTTTGGATTAGTAATTAAAGAACATTCGCGACACTTTCCACGGATAATACATCTTCAATAAATTACTTTTAAAAGCCAAATCTCATTTATTTTTCGTGTCGTCTTTTTTACGCCGCCGACTATTATCACTGTTGGAAAAAATTTACGCGCGTGTAATCGCTCGCAAATAGCGTTATCTACAAAGACTGTGTTTTTTACGACTTTTAAACATTGAACAATGCTCTAGATTAAATTAGATGAAAAATCACTCTAGAAGAAAATAACAATCATGTAAAATATTTGGACGAATTTAATAGACGCTTTAGATTTGCGTTAGTCCGTGTGAAACTACGCCAGAAAAGCAAATGTAAAAGAAAGCAGAAAAAAGACTTCGTGATGCATATTAAAATTGGAGATAAATGCGTTTGCCTTGAAATGATAGAATTTTTCAACGAGAAGACTGAAAATTTGTTGAATGAGAAGCCAAAAGTGTCAATGAAGGTAAGTGAAACTTTGAATAGAAGTCATTCGTTATAGATTTAAATGTCGTTTCGATTCTTTTGATGTATTTATACTTGAAATGAGGTATAAAAAGCTGATAAAATATTTATTTTATTTACCAAACATTTCCTTAAACTGGTTCACAACCTATAGATCTTTTCGTTAAATAAATGATACTCATCAGACTCAGTCGTTAACTGAACGAGTAGAGATGTATCGTACGCTTGCAAAAAAACCTCAAACGAATTTGTATATGTGAAAGCACGAAGGTATCGTATTAAAGTGAAATGTTCATTCTAAATTACACCATCGTATCGTAAACATTGATATCTACCTACGTACTTGTATTGAACGTACTCGATTCCAATATTATTCAATTACATATTATGTATCAAATTCGTAGAAAATGTAGATTTTTAAATTGATAGGAAGTAGGTTGTAGGTCCTTCTCCTTACTATTTATAGTATATGTAGAACTTGTGAATCTCTATGTTGCAAGTAGCATAACTAAACCCCTTGAACTGAATGAAAAAAATGAAATCACGGACCATTTGTGTATAATAATTTGATATAAGAAAAATTATAACACAGTATAATTTTGGCCAATTGATGGGATTATACCGAAATTGTAAATTTTATCAGAAGTTCAAACGGGTAATTTTAAAACCCACGACTTTGCCATTTTTTCTCAAAAGAATCACGTTGAATTGTTGACGATGGGCGTACATAAATTCTACTTGTAAAGCAGTAAAATTAAAATTTCTCTATGTAAAAATTTTCAATCCTCCTGCCTCCCTGCATATAAACGAAATCGTGATACGCCTCTACTATAGTGTGTCGATAACAAGATTTGATAATTATTTCAACATTAAGATTGAGTAATTTAAAGAAAACATTTGTTAATAGAAAAACTTTCCGCAGCGTTGATTGAAATATAAAAATTTTTTATCCTTTAGAAATTTCCTTTATCGTATTTTCTTCGTTGACTGACAAGTAAAAAATTACTCATTCTCACCTTTTCATCGCATCTTTTTCGTTAAATTTAGTTCAAGGCTCGGAATTTTTTTCACGTCTCTCTTTTCACGCGAAATATTCATGTTCCATTTATAATTGTACTTCAAAGAGTGAAAAAGTAGATTTTTGAAACCTTTCGTTACGTCTTATACAAGAATAGAAGAAATATGATATTCCGCCTCGATGTTGACGTGAGCTTCATATTTACAAAGATCGGAGTTTATAGTTGTTTAAAGGTTTAATTTTCAAAAAAGCTTCTCTATTGGGAAAAAACAACCTCATTGGATGTTTTAAAATCATTAATCGTGCGGTGAAAATTTGCTTACGATTTTCAGTTTGTGGTAATTAATATAATAAAATGATGAGCTGTTAATTTTTCCAAGTTGCGAATTATAGCATTGCATAAATTTATTTAACTACTCGTTGGAAATCAAATTTGTTTTTTAAGTATTTAAAACGTCAGTTTTAAGGAGCTTTTTGTTAATGCAACTTACAAGGTATTTAAGGCGTGATACAACGAAGGCGTTATTGTTTGAGTAAGAATTTTGTTGGTGAAAGTAAAAAGAATAATGAATTTTTAATGTAGTTAAAGTTTAATATTATAATTTCCATTTAATTTATCATTTCCTTGAAAAATATTTAAAAACGCTTGCAATCAAAACCTGGGCGAAGATTTGAAAATTCAAGTAAAACACGAGGTCACGCGTATTAGAAAAACCTGCCGTGATATTTACGGCAAACCGAGTATGCAACTCATTAAACACCAATTTGGGCAAAATGCGTGCATGATCGTTTAATACGTATTGCTGTGGTGGTTATTTTTTAACTTATCAAGAAATTAATAATTTTATAGGAATATAGTAAATCATGGATGGGATTAGCTTATTATTGCATATTTTTTTTTTTAGTTTCTTCAGATTATTAATATTATAACTGTCGAGTTTAAATTCAAAAAAAGCAACAATGAGACATGCTTTATTTTCATGTAAAACGTATCGTGAATTTAATTCAGTCATAAATTCGGTGATAGAGTCACGCATATATTTTCAACAGCAGACGGTAAAAGCTTTCTAAAATCCTTCCAACATGTTGGTTTTGGATTGTGGCTATTTCAAATAAATACCGTGTAAAAGCTCAGTAATCTTCGACCCTATGTTGTATTCAGCAACATGTATCCGTGAAAAAAAAAAGTTTTGTTGGCACTGAGTTATAGTTATTTTTATTGGAGGTGATGTTTATATATTGTAATTTGCGTAAGCGTGGTTTCTTTGTATATTAACGTGATGGAAAATTTTATTGTGCCTTTATTAGGAAAAAAAATGTTTAATCTTTGCAGCTACTTTATCACTTGTTGTATATACTACCTACATGAATAATGAATATTTGTTTAGGAACGTTTACAGCCCAATTATGTTTTTTTTTAAATTTTCAATATCCCAATACCTCAGGATATCCTAAAAATTGATCCATTTTTCTCAACCAATAACCATACACTTTTAAATCAAAATCAACTTTCTCCTTATTTTTTCACCATTTGCATCTTCACTTAAACCCCTTCACTTTTAAAACAGAATTTCAAACCACTTTGGTTGCTTTGCAGCCCAACCACCCGTATCGAGTAATATCAAAAACCAACATAAAATTGACGATCAATTTTTATTATCTTGTTTTTACGAACTATACTCGTATAGCTTGTCCATTGAATCGCTCAGGCGAGTAAAATCGCCTCGTTTTTCCTATCTAGCAAGATTATTTAACATGCGAATGCTCTAAACGAAATGGTCTCAAAGGAGCTGTGATGTCTGGAATCAACTAAAACATGTGTAACAACCTTAAAACACGCTATGTACAGTTCAACCTGATCACTGTTTTTCCGGTATTTTATTATTCGCAAATTACAATAGCAGTAGATTTGCATTGTTAATAGCCAATATCAAGGAAAGCAGAATTTCTGAGAGGTTAAAAATCAATCAATTAATCTCCAAAAAGTGCATAGTCGGTGTACGCTGAAAAAAACATCTTATTTATTTGATTTCTAAGCATCGTCATTTCCAATATAATTTTCTTCTTATTTTCTGGGTCGACATTTTATAATTTCTTCAAAAACAATTTGGAAAATCTCACAAAATTGTGCTCGTTTCTGTAAATTAAAAATACTTTTAATTGAAATTTTTCAGATTTTTCTCGATGGACTGATAAGTATCAGTACCTACTTACAGGCTGAAAAGTTATTGAAAAAGAAATCTAGAATCATCTACATTTCTAAAACAGCGAAATAAGTAATTCTATTTTTGTTTCGAACATGCACACGAGATAATTGTAAAATATAAATCTCTAAAACGTTAATTTATGCATCCAGCAAGTTTTCGCCTTGTTAATTATTAAGTAAAAAGGTAAATCGCGTGATATATTTACCGAGTAAATTGATTTATCATTTTGTTTGTGAAAATGATGAAGGTTTGGTACGTCATTTAACTCGATCAAACACCATTTCTACTTCTCATCAAATATTTACGTTGGATGATTGAATAATTTAAGCACGTCCAACGAGTGGAATAACTTTTTGTAAACGGCCACCGAGTCGAGTCGTTTGTCAATTCATATCACTGTTGCTTCATGAAATACTTTTCAACATGTTGACTTACCTATTCGCCGGCGATGCGAGAAAAAATAAATTTTACAAAAAGCTTTAAAATATTGCTCTTTGAAATTGATATTAAATCAAGTATAAATAAATATAAATCACGACGAGTATTTTTCTCCTTATAAAAATGCGTAAGGTAAATGTGCAGATGCTCGACTTAACTTGACTACATCACATGGTTGATTTTTAAAAAAATAATATATACATTTTTTTAAATTTTTCATCCGAAATGATTTCTTGAAACCGATTACCGACTTAGCGAAAGCATTTATAAATATGAAAAAAAAATTCATTATGAAAATTTCTTTAAAAAGTAATAAGTCATGCGTGAAAAAAAATTATTACTTACACCTATTACGACGTACAAACGTAAAAATTCATCTCGTATACGGAATTAAGCGAAGACGATCGCAATTTAACTGTCGCAAAGCGCATCTTGAACGGTACTGAAACATTGATGCGAATTCCGATGTACAGACTACAGACTATCTCAATGTGGTAACCATGCCTTTAAACCCATGCGCCTGATACTAGAATTGCTTTATATACAAAGAACATAAATCATCCTCGAAGTACGGTAACCCCTTCTCGGCAAACCATGCTATATCTTTTTTTCGTCTTCTGTTGCGCTCTCTGTACCTGTTTATAATAACGTCTTGCGTGAGTGAAATATTACAAGGTAGTGGAACCATTTGAATGGAATATAATTTGGCAAATTTTTCTGAGTTGACATTTTAGATCGCGAATATGAGATTATTCTCTGAAGGATGAGTACAGTTCACCGTGAAGAAGAAATTCATGTTTTCTTGTGTCAAATATTCATCTTGTTAGGTGGAAAATTCCCTCAAAGATGTATTTATTAAGTTTTCCATATTTTGACCAAAAGCCAAAGCGTCGGACTACCTTGGAGATTTTTAATTTTTTTCGTTAAAGTTATTGAAATGAAAATATTTTTCCTGATTTTATTCATTTTGCAACGATTAAATAAATGAGAAATTTATGAGCAGAATATCGCATTGATATGTATAATGACAGAGATACAGAAAGAACTTATTCATAAGAGAGAGTGTGTCTCGTTTAACTAATAATTTTATGGGGTTTGCGGTTTATTATTTTAATTCTGAGGTTTTATTCTTAATGAAGAAGTTTCAAGTTAAATTTGACTTATTTGACTTTTCCGAAATCATACAAACGATGGCGCGATGAAATGAAAATGCTGAGTATTCTATCGCCGTTACATGTAGGAAATTTGAAACCCCAAAATATCCTTTTTCCGCTGTAATAAAATGACATTTGTTGACTATTGGACACTTCAAATATGCCACGAAATACGCACGAAGTAGGCAATCTTTCCAATGGGAAAAAATCATACGTTTCCAATTTGAAACAAAACAATTAATAAGACTTAAGCCCAGATAAAAAGTTTCTTCGATTCTATCGCAAGTTGGCAATATAGATTTTCTGAAAAATAATAAACTCGATAATGGATAAAGTTCACGATTGGAACATTTATGAATGCTGTATAGTATCACGTGTTCGCTACGTAAAATGAATCACGTAGAAACATTGGGTATCACCTGCTCAATTGTATGTGATAAAAATAGAAGGAAAGCTTAGGGTAGAATGTCACTTCGCATATGAAACACTTTCTGTATCATTCTTTCGAGGTGACAAGCTTGCAAAGAAAAGCCAACTTTTTTCACAGTACACCTTTTACAAGTCATACATGTTTTTATTTATTGTTTCTCGTTGGGCGCAAAGTTTTCCAAGTAAGGTTTTTGAAAATTTTATCAAAACACTTAAAGCTTTAAAATTTACCAAGTTGTGTCATTGTTTCAGGTATGCGTGAGCTTCGCTATGGTTGAATGGTTTTCATAAATACCAAGTGGCGTGACGAGTTACACCGTGGGGTTCTTTTTTCACCTTTCTTAAACGTAGGCGAGTATAGTTGAAGGGCGTTGATTGGAATACAAAAAGTGCAAGGTAAGCGTTTCATTATTCGCTTGAATGACGTAAAAATAATTTTTCCGCCATACTCGGCGTGTTAGATATAGTATTAAGGAGAAATAATAATAATGTGAGGTCAAAGAGCATTTTTTATCATGTTTCTTTGTTAAAACTCGAGTCTTTTTAATATTTTACACCCTGTAAAAAATATTCGTAATTTTGTTCCAACGGATTTTCGTCTCAAAATTATAATTTTTCAACAGATTTCAACTTTGAAAAATGTTTTTAGGAAAATAAAAGGGACTTTGGTGTACCGGTGTGTTAGTATATTTTTTTATGTCACCTACGTAAAGATAAGTCTAGCATAATACTGTATAAAGAATTTCCTGACTTCGAACTTGGTAGATTTTATGAAAACAAAGAGTTCGTCTATAAAAACAATGTTTTGCTTTTTAATCATCAGGTAGTATGTAACGTGCCTTCTCCGCCCTTCGAAATTACAAGGTATATAGGGTGGAGGTGCACAGAGCCCCAAAAAGTAAGTGAAAAAAAAGTAGGTAACGTACCTATCTAGCTAAAGTGTTACATTACAATATCCCACAATTCCAACTTCCCAAATAAGAAGATTATAACATAAATTGACAAATTAAACGAATACCTAATTGAAAAATTTTCTAATCATCTTTTTAAACCAGTTAATCTCGAATTGTTCTAAGTAAATTATAATTAACAAAGATAAGACGTAATTTCTTTAACGCTTTTTATTCGCAAGTACGAAATTTCATTTAAGTTTACTTAAATATAACGTGAACGAAATATTAATATCAGAAGATTAATTGCGCGAAATACGGAGACAGATGAACAGAATCGGTGTAGTCATTTTTAGTACTTAAATTCATCATCTAGCTAGGTTTGTCTGTGGTGTTTAGAATTATGCTTATTCATCTTCTAGCATTTTCATAACAAATGCACCCCCTCGCTGAACAAGTTAGGCACTTTCATCACCAAATGAAATATATTTTAAAGCGTATTACCACAAGCGTTATTATTCTTTCTACCAATCACCTTCGTCTGGGAAACAATCCGAGTAGGTGACATTTTAAGAGATGATCTTTGTCGGATTTTCTCTCACATGTGTATCTAATGACGTAGCAAAATTTGATCAACATGGTAATTTTTACTTTGCGGTAATAAAATTATCAGAGGCAATTTACAAAATTTCTCTTCTGTTCATTTATCACAAAGCTTGAAGGAATTTACAGCTATAATGAGAGATGTTGAATGTTTAATCGAACGTCTACAACTAACCTGGAGCTATTTCGCGATTGTCCCGGAGTTGAGAGTTCAATTATAATTTTCTGAGCTTTGTCATCATGCGGAGCGACAAATATTTCATTTGCACGACAAACGTGTGCCACTGAATTCTTACTGGAAGTTTCGCACGTTAAATTGAATACATTTCGTGTGCGCAATTAACAGTACATTTTCGAGGTAATTAAAAACGACGTAGTGTGGTGTGAATCGTCGCAGTGGCGTACTCGATGGTAACTTTTTAATATGGTTTGTTTACGATGGAACGTTGTAATTGATTTTATTATAAGTATTGCTTTCTTGTACATATTTAATGAGGATCCAAGTATATTAATTTTTGGACCAAAACAATGAGTAAACTTGGGATTTTTCTGTCTTCGAGGAAAATATTTAATAAAGATGAAAAATAAGATTTTATCTTATATCGATATCTAATCCGAGAAGATATTATCCATTATGAAATATTGAAGGCTGTGAATCTCTTTTGATAACGTACGTACTACGTATATAGCACATAAGCTGCGAGAAAAGTGATTTCTTACTATAGCTTGTATCGTTTATTCTTTCACCTAAATCTGAAATTTCTCCGTCATTTATTTTTCGTTGCCAATAAATCAAAAGATGGCTTTGAAAAGTTACTGTTGAAGAAATGACCCCGCTTTTGATAAGACCCTTTAATGAACATGTACAATAATACTAATTTTATTATAATACAATATTAACTAAGCCGTTGAAGAAGCACTATCTGCATCGTCACCAGATTCTATCTCAGCTTCTTCGTATATATGATACTCATCGCAAAGATTATTCATATTGAATTCCGAGATAGTAAAATCCTCCTCATCTACTCCTTCACCTTGAAACCAATGCAAGAATGCTTTACGCTCGAACATTTTTGTAAATTGATTTACAATACGTTTGAATATTTCCTGTATAGCGCTGGTATTCATAACCCCTGTCGCGGTTTTATGGAATCCTTGAGGCGAAATATCACATACCGTTGTCTTAATACCATCCGGAATCCAGTCCGTGAAATATGATTCATTTTTATACCTACGAAATACGAAATAAATACCTGTGTAATCCGTTCTATAATAAGCTTTCGAATCCAACTAAAGGACCTTTTTTAATTCCACTATCCAGTTTAGGAAACGTAGCCGGTGAATTTATTGCTTTCCGAGATGTGATAATTTTTTATTCATTAATGATACTTAAACCTTTTCAAATTATCAGAAATATAAAATCTGAGAATAATTTTTGTTAGCTTCGAGGTATCATAAATAAGAAAATTGGTACGAAAGTGGTAGTTTTATTATAGATAAAAAGATAATATTACTGGATGTTTTAGAATTAGAGCTCAATTTTTCCATGATTTTATACTATGATAATTTCAGTTTTAATGTTCGTAAATAATTATAAATTGATACCTATTAAAATATAAATGTCGGTGTCTAAAAACAAACATCGAAGTAGGAATGTTTTTTTGATATTTTCATGTCTTTGCTCTGGCGTATAACTCGAAAACCGTCACGAGTAAGATCTTGGCTAGACAAACGACGCGAAACGAAGCGACGCGACGCGATTTTTCTATTTAACACACAAATCTCAGCAAAAAAAAAAGTTCGTGTAGCCGCCTCAATAATCGCATCGCGTTGTACGTTTAGCTGAGCACTAAGAAGCGTTACTTTTGAAGGGTAACGAAATTAAGCGTAGTGCCTATCCATGTTGTAGGGCGCAAAAAAGTTCATCAAATTTTATTTCAGCCCCTATTATGGCTTAGAAGCTGATTTTTTTTAAATAGAAAGTTCATGGTCGACCCTTGACGCTGAAATTATAGCGAAGAACAAATTTTGATTTCAAAACCCCAAATTTTAGTGGGTAAGTGCTAAAAGTGTTTTGTCATTACCTTTGTTGTAGATTTCGATCAGTTCTACAAAAAAATTAAACTTAATTTGCATGTCTTCAATATTGAAGGCGTTACATCGTGTGGAAATTTTTTTCGCTTCGTTACTCTTTTAGTGTAGAAATTAGCCACAAATATCAAATGACTGATTTTGATTTTGTTGTACGTAATGAGATCTACAAAACCGTCTTTACAAATTTTTTCTATCAGCAGAATTCCTTGAGTTGTGTATGTTTCAGGATATATCGAAAAATTGTCCCATTTGATTAACAACTGAAGTTGTGGGATCCTAGAAACCTCAAAATAAGCTCATAAGCTCCTGTAACTTCAACTTTTTATAACGTTGAGTAATTTTTTGGTATAATATTCCTAAACATACACATGTTTGTCCTACAGAGCAATATATTCTACAATTTTAATTTTCCCGAGCAATTACAGGGATTTTAGTGTTTTTTCCTGCAAAAACTAGTTATGAAACCCTCTAAACCCATAGTCCCATCTTAATAAGTTTGTTCGCGCGTTGCTACATTTCACAGATACTGGTAAAAATGGGCAAAAATTACCAAAATTAACAGAAAGAGTGTAATTTTTGCCCAGTTTTACCGGAATCTTTAAAATGTGATGATATACGAACAAAGATATGATTTACAGGTTCAAAAATTCAGCGCCCCTTCAATCTTCAACTTAGACCACCCTTCCTAAAAAGTTTTTTACCTACTTTTTGGAGTACTATCTACCGGTAAAGTATTACGCATTACTCGTTTTTCACCTATTCTGGGTGTCCTGGTGATTTCAACTCAATCGCTGATAACTTATGTTGTTGATTTAGAGTTGATGGAAATGCGGTGATGTTAATTTAGCAGTATCATAGTAAAAGTAGGTACATTTAGCAAACATCAGATTTTTTGAGAGAAAAATACTGATTTATCTTTATCCTAATTGTTGAGATTTTAGAAAATGCTTTCTTAGTCCAGACGTAACACGATGTTACTTCATCTCCTCGAAATTGTCACAAACTGCGTAAAAGAATCAAGGTTTAATTGACTCATGTGAAATGTAAAAATCCGTCGCAAATTTGTTCATTCTCGATACAAAAATGAAATAAAGCTCTAAGAATACTTCTCATTTTATCTCACGATAACGATACTTATTACGCGAGCTATTGTTACCTTTTCAATGCTTAGATGAACGCATTGACTTATTAAACCTTTACTACTGCGAAGAATAACTCGAGCGGAAGTAAATCTAATGCAATTTTACTCGAAAGGGGAAAAAAAGAGGAAGCGAAATCACCGAACTAACTCGTTTGAAATCTAAGACGTCAAGTACTTCGAAAATAAGTTAAATTGAAAGCATAAATATTTCTTCGTCTCAGCAACGCTATCCGCTTGTAATAGATAACATTCAAACGTTGGCAAGTTTTAAGACTGAAAATTGAATTTTTTTTCCTAAGGTTAATTTTTTAAGCAAAATAGCTCGATTGCGAAAAGAAACTCGGCACGTAGCGGCGTGAAAACGGACGACATTCGAAATGTGAAAATATTCATCATCAATATAACCTTTACGTTCGCTGTGAACCTTTCAGAGAACGAACTCGTTACGAGGTGATTTTTTTCTCCTCGTTAAAAAATACGAAAAACGTTGTTAAATTAACAAAGTAGGAAAAAAGCTCACCTCAATTGCACAATTTGTTGTTCAACTTGTTTGGCGGAAACTTTACCACGGAATATGGCTCCTACGGCGAAAAATTTTCCTTTTCTTGGATCAATATCGGCCATCATATTTTTAGAATCGAAAATCTGCACGATTAGATCGCTCACTGATGCGCTACTTGTTAAAGGAGCGAAAGAAGGTATTAGGAAATGCAGCCTGGGAAAAGGAACGAGATTCACGGCTAATTTACGTAGATCGCCGTTTAGTTGACCGGGAAATCTGAAAGCTGCGGTGATACCGGACATAGTATTTGCTACGACGTGATTAAGTTCACCATAAACTGGTTGTTTCTTTTTTAATGCGAACATTCCTATATTATATAGAGCTTCGTTGTCGATTGTGAAACAAGTATCGGAGAATTCCACCAAAGTGTTGGTTGATAGAACGGCGTTGTACGGTTCAACTATTACGTCTGATACCTGAAATATTTGCCGAGTGAATGTAATTTACCGCCATATCATTACGTTATAGGCATCAATTTACGTTTATTTACACGAAAATCCGACGTTTCGTACCTTTAAAAATGTTAACGGAATTTACGACAATTAATTCTGAAAGAATGATTTCACTCTTCGTAAGTTTCGCTTTCACGAAGCAATCTCGTCGGAATTCTGCGATGCGAGAAAGCCTCGGAAAAATTATCAAACATGAGGAAAATAAGCAAAGTGAATTTTATCTAACGTTACAATCGAATCGCAATTTGCGAAATTTATAGTTCATTTTCATCAAAACACAATGCAAAGCTCGCGAGTTACAAACTAGATTTATGGTATTTTGCATGCCGCAATAAGCGTTTCAAGAGGAATACGTATATACTCGTATGTGCACGTATATGGTATTTAATATGAAGCATAAACATTAATAAAAGTGTCAGAAGGCTCCGATATAAACGATATGCAAGTGACGGTTAGAATTAAGTTTTAAGTAAAACGAAAATCGAGCGCTTCGCAATAATATCTTATTAAAATGCTCACTATGAAGTATGAACTCACTTTAGGAGAAGGTATCACCGTATGCGTACTAATTATCGGATCCGGATACATATCTCGGATTCGTTCTATCATCAAACACCCAAGACCGGAGCCGGTTCCTCCACCGATGGAATGAACGATTTGGAAGCCTTGCAAACAATCGCAATCTTCTGCTTCTTTTCTACAAAAAATCAATTTCTGTTTAACTTTACAAAAAACCATTCGAACTAGATTGTTTCATTTTTTATACCTGATACGTTCTAAAATTCTAGATGAAAGTTCTAAACCTTCGCTGAAATACCCTTTAGCCCAATTTTTACCCGCTCCTGAAGATCCAGCTACGAAACTATCGGCTTCAAAAAGTCGTCCGAATTCTTTCTCCCTAATCGAATCAAATACTCCTGATTCCAAATCCGCCAAAATTGTTCTCGGCACATATCGAGAATCTAATCGTGCGACATGAAAGAAAAAAAAACACTTTTATTACCATTCGAATGGATATTTTTATTTTTATTGTTGGCCTCGTAAGCTTTACATGGTTGTCGAGGGCGTACTTGAAATTTGAATTCAAAACTTTCGATATCATTTTAATAGGTCGGTCGAATCGTGACCGTATTTTTCATATAAGTGTTCTAAAACGTTGTTATCTTTCCAGCGAAGGAAAAAAATACGCTGAGGGGTTTGTAAAATTTTTAATTGAACTTTTTAAACGTTATTCCTCTCGAATGTACATTTACCTAAAATCCCTTTAGCAGCAATTCCCCATTCACCCGTCATTATCTATGAAAAATTTACATATCTACTCCTTGGTCTTATAATTAATACACAAATTAAACTCGGTCCAACTTTAATAGAGGTAATTAAAATGACTTCGTATTTTCATTTTGGCATTTTGTTGACGTTTAAAAAAATTTGTTCGCTTTTTCAAACGTTAAAAATGACCGGTATAGCCTAAAGACTTTTTTCAAAATCTCTTATCTCCGTTTTATAAATTTACATGTTTTAAGATTTCTTTACATTTTTAAAATGGAACGGGACTTTTTTTGTGACACACAAATGATAAAAGTCTCGAATTACACGAAACAAATCAAGAAGTAAATTGTACAATTTTTCAAGCCTATTAAGATGGAACCACAGGTACGGTGGGTTGCTTAACCAATTTTCGTAGGAAAAAGCACTTAAATCCCTGTAAGTGATGGGGAAAATTTTAATTGCGAACTATCGCTTTATCGGACAAGTAAGTTTGCATCTAAGAATGTTATATCGAAAAATTGCTCAATTTTATGAAAAATTTAAGTTACAGGACCTGTCTGATAAAGCGATATTCCGGAATTTTAATTTTCCTGGGCAGTTACAGGGATTTTAGTGCTTTTTCCTGTAAAAATTACTTATGCAATCCACTATACCCGTATTAAAAGATGAAACAAAAAGCTCAAGTCAAAAATAAACGTGAAAATATGTTTTCACATCGCGCATATCTTCATTTCTTATTTTAAGGTTGAATCTTTGTCTTTTGAAAAAGTAAAAGAATTTCATAGGCGTAGGATTTTCCAAAGGCTAAAAACGCCAATACAATATTTTCTGTTAAGATTTAATTCAATTGTGAATAAGGTCAGTTCTCGTCTTATCAACGGATTTATTTTAAGTCTCGGATTTTCTATTTTTCCAAAAAATCTCAATCGGCGACATTGCTTTATTTCATCGAGAATTTACAAAATGATAGATTTTCGTTGTCTGTGTAATACGTACATTGAGCTATCTTGAAGACGTATTTTGTTCGCAAATAAAATTCACCTCGGTAAAATACCTCATTAAAAAGAAATCCTGAAAGCTTTTCATCGCATCTATTTCTCGTTTGCTACGACCGAGGACACGATAGTTATACTCTAATTTAGGATTTATCCGTTGAACACGAAGGAAAAAACTGGTGAAGAACATGTGCGAATTTTCAACACTAGAATAGTCACGTATAGTTTCAGTTTACTATTCGATGATTTCTAAATTATTATAGAACCTATTTCTGTAAAAGGTATTAACGATGAATGAAAAAAGAAAACGGCCAAAAGAAAAATTGTAAATCTTAGATACATAGGAAACATTCTACGGTTTGAGTAATCAGCGTTGAAATATATTTAAGAAGCTTATCGAGGAAATTCAAAAAACTTTTAAAGGGTTTAAAAAGTATCTCAGATTTGGATGATGTCGAGGAAAAAATTCTTTCAGTTCATCGTAACCTAATGATTACTTCAAACCACGTATGAAAACTTGGCCAAGTGGTGATTAAAGGAGTACCCGTCGCTACAGCGCGCTAACTTATCCTGTGACAGTTTTGAAAATGCAAACGTTTTCATGAAATGTCAAACTCACTATCTACTTCTCGAAAATACACGTTAACTCCTTTCAGCTGACAAGGATCTTCACCGCAGTGCAACCCTTCCACATTAATTCCGTGTTCGGCAACAATCACCTCCCAAAACTGTAATGTAAATGAGAAAAATGTACTCGAGATTGAATTTATTTCTCGTATTACTTATCAAAATACAGCTTACTTTGTAACCGATCGAATTACCGCATTGGCCAACATGTACACTAATTATTTCTCTCATTGTACGTTAGTTTTACAAAATCGGCGTAAGTTTTTGTTTCATCGTCAAATATTTTAGTGTATTTGAATTGATTGTTTTTAATTGTTTCCTACAAAGCATAAGTTTATTTCATATCATTTGGATTAATTTGTTCGACATGTTAAATTTTGTCTATTTACGGCAGCCGGCAATTTTTATAAAAATATTCCTTTATCGTATGAGAAATTCATTTCCTTCGTTCACAATGAATTTTATTTCGAAAACAATTTCTTCCAATATCTTTGTTTATTTTATATATTGTGGAAAATCGCAGTTTACCCTGGAGCGTTGATGAAATGAAATCTTTTATTAAATGTAGAGTAATATAAAAATATACCTTGTATTGTATACAGGGTGTCACGACACAGGTTAGCACCCCTTCACTAGCGGTTGTAGTCCACTCATGCTAGGTTCATATATGCATGGTTGCCGAACCTGTGAATTGAAGGGACAGAAATATGCTCAGTTGAAAATTTTTTTTCAATTTCGTTTTGGATTTTTGACAGCGTTTCACTCGACAATCGTGATAGATATGAGTGAAGGGGTGCTAACCTGTACTGAGACACGCTGTATAAAATGAAAATCAAAGCGTTAAACATGTATTATAATACGTTTCTTTCAGGTGTGTCATTTCGGTTGCATACGTAACGTAGTCTGGAACTGAACGAAATTAGTGTTGCAAAACAATTGGAAATCTTATCGTTTTCGCGGTTAATATGACGAATACATAAAGCTTGCAAGGGAAATTAAAGACGAAGTCCTGCTCATTATACCCGAGAAAACACAGTGATAACGAATTAATACGAAACAATTTCGTAATCGCTTCCATGCGCAGGCATATATATAATATAATTCATTGATAAAATGAATTTACAAACGGTTCAGTAGGTATAAAACATTTATAATCTTGTTAAGATATAATTTAGTTTTATATGCATGACTGCCGTAGCATTTAAACACTTCATTTTTTAACAACTCGAAATTACAGCGAGATGATTAATGAGCAATAAGCCTTTTATCCGGAATGATTTTTTTTTTAAATTAGCGAGTACCTGCAGCTGTAGGTGTCAACATGGTTTTTTCAATTTTTCCTTTTTCAAAGCACGTCATTCGCGATGAATTAGAATATGAATGGGAAAAAATGGGAAATTTCTTTACTGTTCATTACCTCTTGAAATTCTCAATAGCTCACTATAAGCCTATAGTGAACTACGCGACAGCTCGAATTAACCGAACGATGACATTTTAACGATAAAATATACGTTGTGGAATTAACGCGACGACGGTCTGTGTGAACAGTTCACCACCCTGTGGGACGTATTTTCTGCACCTTGATCAGTGCAAATGTGAATCAAGTAAAACATACGAATTATATATGTATAATGTGTACAACTGTACATCTTAGCTATTTCAGTCTAGCTTGTTATGTTGATTTCTATACGAATTAACCCAAACTAAACCATTTGTGAATCATCACTTCACACGTAGAGATAATTTCGTTTATTTTGAATTACTGATGCAACTATTGGTACAATTCCATTACTCGGTTGATTAAAAATTGATGAAATACGCAATATTATAATTGTTGTAGGTTTAATGCAGCATGGTTAATTATGAATTTATAAACATAACCCTATAAACAAGATGATAGTTACCTTGGTCATTACGTGAAACCATTAAGTGAAAGAAACGAGAGGCGAAAATTACGCGCAATGATCAAGCTTAAAATAAGTATTAGAAACAGTTCTGCTTTTAAACCTTTTGAAGCGTTTATTCTATTCACGATCCTCTATTTTAAAAAGATTAGACTTTTTTACTCTCGAGTTTTAATGAAAAGTATTCCGATTTCACGCTTTCGTAAATTATCTCCAGCAAAGTTTAAGTTGATAAGTATTTGAAAGGGCATTTCGAACATACCAAGCTCGGATATCTGTTATGCTTTACATACTTCTGAATACACTTTGGTATTATATTAAACTAAATTTTCATTGAATTCCAGGTGACCTATTTTTTCAATTTGGATTATATGTAATATCTTACTTAGCTATTTACAGTTAATTTGCGTGAAAAAAAAAATAATTCCATGACAGAATAAAAATTCACGATGACGATTTTTCAGTGTTTATTTTTTAAACATTTAATCACAAAAAAAGTGTTCATCTGCGTGAGAACTTCAATGGGTAAGTATATAACATTGATTAAATACGAGTCTAATTTAGGGGTAAGGATAAGTTATAAAATTACAAAATATTTATGTAACACGAAGAGAAAATCATTTAAAGCAATAAATACGTCAACGATTTAGAAAAAAAAACATCCTTACTAATTAGGTTATCTTAAGTTACCCTTATCATAAAAAAATGATAAAACATGAGGTAGGCTACAAAATGCTACATCATGGAAGGAAATTCCTTTATTGGCAAAAAAAATCTAAAGCTCCTGTAGTATGACGAAAGAGTAATAGAACATACAAAACCCAAACATACAAAATTTGGAAATCGTGAAAATAGGGAAACATACTCTGGAGGGGGTAACTCAAAGAGAAGGGAAAAATATCATGGGGGAAAGGAAAATATCATGGGGAAGGGAAAAATAGAAGAGGGGCAAACATTATAAAAAGGGAAAAACAGAGGAGGGAGTTAAGTTGAAGTTTAGAAAAAGTTTTAAGTTTTAAATATACTCGGTTGTGTTTTAATAGCCTAGCCTAAAAAGTGAATCGTGTTATTTGTTCAATAAAAGTATTTATTCCAATTATACCGTTGTGAATATTATTTCGGGTAATTTCAAACAGAATACCCAAACCACTCACAACAGCTCCTAATAAATTTGATTTTTTGTGCATTTAATTCATGTAAATGAAAGCAAATTCCTTAGGCCTAATTTTTAGTACAATGTCAACTTTAATGTATTGCTTTCCTACATTTACATAAAATCGTAATTTCATCAAATGGTTTGTACAAGGTAAAGGTACGTTTATTTTTGGCTTTAGTTCAATTTTAAATTTAACGTTGATGATTTTTCAATGAAATTCAAGTACAAAATTATTCCTATTGAAAGTGTTGTTTAGTTCAACTTGTCAAAACGTTTGATTAAAAATATGGACGGTTTTTATGATGGAAAATAATAAATGTTTTATAATTAGTCTTTTATTACTTTCATTCATTAATTTATTTGTTTACCTTGTACGAGTATGTTACATTCATCCCGGGTATTCATTTTAATGCAAATATACATATGGATAATGTGGAGGTATAAGGTGTTACCAACATTTAAATATTTTATCTAATTGATAAGAAGAAATGACCATGGTACAGTGTGTAAAATATCCTACAATCAATGCTTTCATTTGTCTAAAAAAAGAAGTGTAACTTTTGTTCAAAATAGCTGTAAAAGATAGGTAACCATGAGATGAGTTTGTCGACTGGCCAATGCAAACAGCACGAGTACTGAAGTCGGTAACATTACAAGTCGATCGCAACACAGTGAGTTGAAAATTTGACGACTTCCCAACTTGACGATTAAGAACGAATTGATTAGATCACAAATTTACAAATACATTCCATTAACAAGGAAATCAGCATCATGCGCATATGGTACTTTTCCTCCTCTTCGGATTCTTTTTCGAACAACTTTTAATCTACATCCGACCACGAAGACCATGATAACAGTCACACATAAACCTAAACAAGAAAGTCCAGCGAGAGTATTCAATAATTTGGCAAACAAATTAAAAAAGTAAAAATAAAAATAGTGGTGAAAATGCTTTGCGAATAAGACTTCAATTTTTTTTTTCATTCAATAATGCAAAAAATACCAACCTAATGTTAAAGAAATAAACGCTCCGCTTGGTTGTTCTGTAAAACCATCCATAACATTTGCATCCAACAATTGTTCACGAACATCCGAAACTTCAGCGCTGAACTGTTTTTCCAATTTTCTATGAGCACTTTGCTCAGAATTTTGTTTTTCAACGGCTTGTTTCACAGATACAGTTTCAAGTTCTGTAAAATTCGTAAGTATTATTTACTCGTATTATCAAAAAAAAATATCATGATTTGAAGATAGGTAATCAAAAAGTATCGCACCGTTTTTAGCCTTAGACGTAGTTACATCAATGTTGCTTTGTTTCATGCTTTGTGTCGTGCTTTTAGTGATGTTACCTGAACTTTCCAAAGTTGCGGCTGGTTTCTTTTCGATGGTTGCTTTTAAGGTAGCGTTGTATGATGTTTTGGCCTATAATAAAATGAAAACTTCAGCACTTTGAGAAAGACATCTACTTGAAACATGACCAAATAGCCCGAATATTACTGAAAAAACAATGTTAGCTTACAGGAACATTTTCTTGTGAAAGTGAATCAACGGTTTTGGTAACTGGTGCGTTTACGTCTTCGTAAGAGTATTCGGGAACCACTCGATTTCTCTGAGGTTCCAAATTTTTTGCATCGGGAAATGTTCGTTCCGGCTCTAAAAAAAACAACGAATTTTGAGATGTTTTAACATCTAATTGTCACATATCATAAATACGTAGTAAGAAGAGATGCAGATAGGTAAGAAAAAAGATTCGTAATGAAGCCTACGTACCATAATTTGACATCGACGATCTAGGATGCCATGAATTTGCATTCTGCTGATAAGGATAGTACGGTTGATTTATTCCCATGCTAATTAAGTAAGATAATTATTAGTAACTTGTGATAAATTTACATTAAAAATGCTTTATTAATGGTAAACGTATCTCTTACCTTCCATACTCGCCATAACTATACGGAACGTTAATATCGTTTTGTTTGTGATTAAAATTACGTAATGGTCCTGAACACAGAAAAAGAAATTGTTAAAAAATCAAAGTTGATAAATTGTATAGCATTTACAAACATACCGTAATTTTGTTTGAAAACTCTAGTTTCCGTATTTTTACCAGTCCAAGGATTAGTTTCTACCATTTCACCTTCTCTTCCATAATTCGGACCAGATGCAGGATGTGGTGGTATCATTCTAGGATCAACGTTCATGTTGCTAGGATAATTTTGAATTTCATTCGGGTTCACGTTATCTATAGAATGATCAAATCAGTTGATCGTATTCTTTTTGAGTTTTTCATAATTAGTGGTAAACGTTTCACTTACTGAATGTTTGTTGATTTGCTCTATTTTGCCATTGATTAAGTTTATATTGTCTGTTGTAGTTGTTGTGACTATTAATTACCCCTGGTTCTGGAATCTGATTTTTTATTTGTTCTTGCACATTTATGTCTTGCTGAGATTTATCCTTGTTCGGTCTGAATGGAATGTTTGTAGCTATAACACGAGCTTTATCAGAAAGTCCTGCGTTTGAGTTGCTTTCATCGGAAATGTGTTTACTATTTGAAGTGTCCTCTGGTTTTTTGGAAATGATCGGAGCTGTAAATACGTCATTTTAAGAATACAGATATAAGCTGCGACATTTAAATAGTGTAAAAAATATTAAAATTAATAGGACAAGAAGTGTTATCGCGCTAATTAATAATAACATGTTTTTAGTGAGCAGATATTTTTACAGTTGTCAGCATAAATTTAAAAAATCGATGGTATGAACAAAAAAGTAGCCAACCATTTGTAGGACATCCAAGTTCTGAATCTTCATCACTGTGATCGGCACATTGAGGTATTCCATCGCAAGCATTATAAATAGCAATACATTCACCGGATGTTCGACATTCAAACTGGTATCGACTACAGCGACTGGTTTCTATTTTATTTTATTCTTTTAATTAGTCAATCAGTGATAAACTCATAAATCAACGAAATGCGAATACTTTTGAAAGATGCATTCAGTTCGTCTTCTGGTTTAGCAAGCTCTTTCACATCAGTCACATGGTTATCATCATTGATTGTATTTCCTTTGGTAGTATGATGACAAGTTTTTGGTTTTGTGCCATTTTCTACGGTTCTGAAATTCATAATAGATATTTCAACGATTCCTTCTAAAGCGCAATTATGCTATTATTCAATCACGCTTGTTGAAAAGTTAGTTTCATTACCTTAAATTGGTAAGCTCACGTTCGTGCTGAGTGTACTGAATTTCATCTTCAAGCTGCATCTGTGGCCTGTTTATTATCAACACAGCACTACTGTAATTGTGATGACGGGTGAATTTACATTTAAAATTATCCGGAGTTCCGCATTCAAATAAATAACATGTGCCTGATTGCTACAAAAAAGAATTCAAGTAGGTACCTGCTCGCTAATGATTACAGCGATTACGTCAAC